>JAWWNH010000011.1:40110000-40270000 GCA_034641385.1 Darevskia mixta | reverse complement strand
GCAGGGGAATGTACTAGAAAGACCCTCGTAGTTCCAACTCTACGATTTTGTGATTCCATAAGGCAGCTCCCTATGTTTATAATCAATTAATCAATACTGGACTAAATGGATCAATGGCCTAATGACCAATAGACTAAAAGTACCAAAGGGAGATTTTTAATATAAATTTACCTATGACAAATGGAGTCTCACAAGTATGTGGTCATTCCACACCCACCTATGTCAACAGTGCAAGGGTTTGATTTGGGCATAAAGATCTGCATCACTGGACCGCCCAGAGTGGCTGAGGAAACTCGGCCAGATGGGCGGGGTAAAAATAATAAATTATTATTATTATTATTATTATTATTATTATTATTATTATTATTATTATTATTATTATCATCCTGTATTTGGCCTATAGAAATAAAATAAAGTTTATAGTTGATTGATTTAGCATTGGTAAATATTCCATTTAGTGGAACACTAGTGTAAAGGTAAAGGTAAAGGGACCCCTGGCCATTAGGTTCAGTCGTGTCCGACTCTGGGGTTGCGGCACTCATCTCGCTTTATTGGCCAAGAGCCAGCGTACAGCTTCCAGGTCATGTGGCCAGCATGACTAAGCCGCTTCTGGCGAACCAGAGCAGCGCACGGAAACACCGTTTACCTTCCCGCTGGAGCGGTCCCTATTTATCTACTTGCACTTTGACGTGCTTTCGAACTGCTAGGTTGGCAGGAACTGGGACCGAGCAACGGGAGCTCACCCCGTCGTGGGGATTCGAACCGCTGACCTTCTGATCGGCAAGCCCTAGGCTCTGTGGTTTAACCCACAGCGCCACCTGCATCCCTAGTATATCTGCAACAAAATGTTGCCAGCCTTCTTTCAAGACGCTCCATTTCATTTCTACTCATCCACAGTTTTCCAGAAGCAAGTTAGCAACCCATCACTACTGAGCATGTGCAATCCTTCCTGAGATATCTAGACCGCTCTGGCAGACTCCTTGCCTGAGGAAGGGATGGAAGAGAGGTGTTGAAAGGATGGATGGTTTCAGCCCAGTCTGCACCTTCAACCCCTCCTTTCTTACGCAGGGGGCTTCTCTGAGGGGAGGAAGTCTCATTGGCCAGGGAGGGATGACTGAAAACCATTAAAGACAAAGAATGGGGGTTGTCTGTCAGCTGGCGCAGTCATCATCTTTAAAACTTTCCCTTCTTAGGTGGGAGAGGGCCCACGGTGGGAAAATCTCCTCACCTGAAGACAGATGGTGGTACCTGTGTTCTCTTCTAGCTCTTTTCCACTCTACCTGAACACACATGTTTTTTCCCCTTTTTAAAAAAACCATTCTGTTTTTGTTTATTTTACTTCTAGAAATCTCAGGAACATGGATGCTTTCTATCTCTGTGTGTATGATGGTACTGTTTTGGCTACCTAAGTAGCAGTACTAATGTGGGAGGAAAATAGGAATCTCTGTGACCTACGTATGTGGGCTAAATAGCAAAAGAATCAGTTGAGTGCATGGATTAAAAATGGGGGCTAAACTGACTCTCTAGCAGGAGACAGGCCCCAGTAGCACAGTTTAAACTCACAAAATCAAGCAGCACAGTGAAGCATTAGGAAAGTAGGTTGTTAAACCTTTTCCGTATCTCATTTATTCTGCTAGCAAAACAGTCCCCTCTTTTTACCCCTCTTCCAATGAACACACCACTAACTGTTAAGTAAGTTTAAAATGACTTACTTACAAAACATTCCAAAGGTCAGATTCATGCATTTATGCATACAGCAGCAAGGAGAACACAAGCGGAATATGGAAAACTAGCTTCAAACACATGCTCTGGGATTGGCGCTTGCTTAGGCACATCTTCCTTGGTCAGTTACATGGCACAGAGAGGGGGAGACAGGAAGAGAAGGCTTTACTTCCTCTCTCATGGAGAAGAGGGGGCATGATCTAACTGAGTCTAGGAGCACAGCTCTATGAGCTTAACTCCTTTATGCACTAGCACTCATGAATAGCTATGTTTGACTGAAATATCCCACAACTTGAATCTGAGTATCAGAAACATATGGAATGGTACAATGGAGGTGAATTGGGCTGTTGACGTAATTGTTTCTATGCACACTCTTCAGTTGAGGAGAGCCCATTTGAACCCTCCATACACCAGAGAGCAGAGGAAAATAAAGCAGGCTGAAAACTACTGGTGGATGGGTTCCCAATGTTCAAATGATGATCTTGGTGGCAAGATCAGGCTAGCTGAGAAGCAAATCCCTAAACCTCTCTCCATGCTATCCTGATGTAGCCCAGGTTGGTGTCCCTGCACTGCTAATAGTTACCCAATAATGCCAACTTCTGATGTTGGCCTTGGAAACATCCTCTAAAGCAGTGTTCCCCAACCTTGGGCCTCCAGATGTTTTTGGACTACAACTCCCATCATCCCTCGCTAGCAAGACCAGTGGTCAGGGATGATGGGAATTGTAGTCCGAAAACAGCTGGAGGCCCAAGGTTGGGGAACACTGCTCTAAAGGATCAAGATAATGTAGCTGCTGGATATGATGTGAGGATTATTGTGGAGCTGGATCTGCTCATGAGAATTAATAGAAATTGAAATTAATAGCAACGACTAACTTAGGTTCATTTATCCCCAAAGATGGTAATACACCCCGATAGCCCTGCATTTGCAGATAATCTGCCATGTGATTGTTTCACTCAAAACTTGCATACCTTTTGAAAGTGTTGCATGAGGGAAACATGATCTCCTATTTGGAGTCATGTGACTCTTTGGAGTCATGTGACTCCTTTCTGCTAGATGCTCAATACTCAATTTCTGTTTGATGCTCATACTACAAATTAAAAGCAATGCTAAGTCCAGTTTAATGTAATAATCACACAATCTATTTGACTAGCAAATTAGGTTTGCTTTACTTTATTCAAAACAAGCCAAAATTGTTATTTGCTAATTATCTCTTACATGTGAAGATATATAAGGCTCTGTTGTTCGATATAGGGCAGGTTCACACCTGAGTTGGCATCATTCCATCAACGTCTCATTGTTGGATGACTTACACCTGCATGTGTGAACAGACTCCCTTTAATTAAAACCATCATATCTGAGGTAATATATTCATAATAGCAGCAGCAGCAGCGGCGGCAGGGGCAACAGCCACCCTTAGCGCTTAAGTAGTGATTTGCAGTATTTCAGAATACATTGTGGACATATCAAGATTGTTATCCCCATACCACAGACAGGGAAACAGAAAACTATAGTTCTCCTAAAGTCACCTAGTGAGTTAACGGCAGAAGAGAGAATCAAGTTTGGGATTTCCTGGGTACCCAGCCTGTTCTCCTAGCTCCTCTATGAACGACACAGAAATTCAACCTGTGATGGCATATTCACACAGGAGACATGTATGTGTGAACCCATCTATGGAGCTTAGAGGGTCCGCATTTGCCGGGCCACCTGACCCAGCCCACAACAACCAATACAGCAAGACCTCCATGGGACAACACAGAACACCAGTGAGCTCCTGGTTTGGGTTACAGGTAGGTAGCCATGTTGGTCTGTCATAGTCAAAACAAACAAACAAACAAAATTCCTTCCAGTAGCACCTTAGAGACCAACTAAGTTTGTTCTTGGTATGAGCTTTCGTGTGCATGCACACTTCTTCAGTTACACTGAAACAGAAGTCACCAGACCCTTATATATAGTGAGAGGGTGGGGAGGGGTATTACTCAGAAGGGTGGTGGGAATGGGTGATCACCATAGCTGTCAACCCTCCCTTTTTTGCGAGAAACTCCCTTATTCCAATGCCATTTCCTGCTGCTATCCCGGATTGTTGATATCCCTTAAATTTCCCGGATTTCAAAGGAAGCAGCTCCTCTCCCTCCCTGCCGGCCAGGGAGGCTCCTCAGCTGCGTCACTCGGCTGCCAATAAGGAGTCTGAGACCGACTGGGGGCGGAGCTTGCATGCCTTGTGCAGCCAGACCCTCACGCCCAACCAGACAGCCTGCCTGGTTGCCGTCTACGCGCTCGCTCTTTCACTCACCCGTTCGTGCGCAGCCTCTGGAGCGCAGGGTGGCGAGGCTACTTGGTGCCATTGCACCGCCCTCGCGGCATCCCTTATTTTCAAATCCGAAAGTTTGGGGAAATCCCTTATTTTCAAATCCGAAAGTTGACAGCTATGACTGAAACAGAAGTCACCAGACCCTTATATATAGTGAGAGGGTGGGGAGGGGTATTACTCAGAAGGGTGGTGGAAATGGGTGATCACCCATATATATAGAAGAAGAAGAAGAAGAAGAAGAAGAAGAAGAAGAAGAAGAAGAAGAAGGAGAAGGAGAAGAAGAAGAAGAAGAAGAAGAAGAAGAAGAAGAAGAAGAGTTTGGATTTGATATCCTGTTTTATCACTACCCGAAGGAGTCTCAAAGCGGCTAACATTCTCCTTTCCCTTCCTCCCCCACAACAAACACTCTGTGAGGTGAGTGGGGCTGAGAGACTTCAGAGAAGTGTGACTAGCCCAAGGTCACTCAGCAGCTGCATGTGGAGGAGCGGAGACGCGAACCCGGTTCACCAGATTACGAGTCTACCGCTCTTAACCACTACACCACACTGGCTCTCATAAGGGTCATAAGGGTCTGGTGACTTCTGTTTCAGTGTATCTGAAGAAGTGTGCATGCACACGAAAGCTCATACCAAGAACAAACTTAGTTGGTCTCTAAGTTGCTACTGGAAGGAATTTTTTTATTTTTTTTATTTTGTTTTGACTCCTGGTTTGCCTTAGCAATGATATCCACTCACAACCTTGATTCCACATCACTACCCGAAAACAGTATAGCACAGCAGCTATTGTGCTCTGCAGTGGATGCATTGTCTTTTGTGTGTGTGCGCACTAATTACAATTTCCCTTTCATACATTTCCTCATTTACAACTTGCTTCATTGATCCCACTCAGCCAGCTCACATCCTTTATACAAAGAGAAAACAAAAGGGGGGGATGCATTTTTTGTTGTTGTTTTAAAAGAGGAGCCTGCGGTTAAACACACTGAGGAATAATTTCACATTCATTTCATAACATCACTGCAGTGACACATACCATTGACAATTAACAGCAACACAAAAAGAAAATATCCTGCCACTATATAATGCTGATACTTTGCCGATTTTTTCCCTTTTCTGCAGAGCTTTGACAATATAAATCTTGTGTTCATGCTTTGTGGATCTTTCCTGACACTCAGCAGTATTCTCACTAGGGCCTCCTTCTTATGTCCTATCATTCTAGGTTGCCTGAAGAAATTGCCGAAAATTCAATTTTGATGTCTCTGAGAACTGCGCTCTTTTGAAACCAACACACTTCTCATAAAACAGAAATAAAAGGAGGGATGTGTGCTGGAGACACTTTGAAAGAGCATTCCAAACAATTGCAGCTTTGCCAGCATTGGGCAAGGAGAGCACAACTACATTTCACAAAGAACACAAGGCTGCCACTGAAAGTCATGAAGGCGGCTCAGCTAGTTAGAGTGCGGTGCTGAAAATGCCAAGGTCGTGGGTTTGATCCCCGTGTGGGCCAGATGCATATTCCTGCATTGTAGGGGTGTGTATGGATAAGCAGAAACATAGTGATAGAATGGGCTGTACAGTGGTACCTCGGGTTACAAACTTAATTCGTTCCGGAAGTCCGTTCTTAACCCGAAGCGTTCTTAACCCGAGCAACTCCTTCCCTACATAGGCCTCCCACGGCCCCGGAAGCAGATTGCGTTCGTATCCCGGGGCAAAGTTCGCAACCCGGGACACCTACTTCCGGGTTTGTGGAGTTCGTAACCCGAAGCGTTCATAAGCAGGACTGTTCGTAACCCGAGGTACCAGTGTACCACTTTAGGCTGCAAGTGCGCAGCCTGGGAGTCATTTTGGACTCACAGTTGTCCATGGAGGCGCAGGTTAATTCTGTATCCAGGGCAGCTGTCTACCAGCTCCATCTGGTGCGCAGGCTGAGACCCTACCTGCCCACAGACTGTCTCACCAGAGTGGTGCATGCTCTGGTTATCCCCCGCTTGGACTACTGCAATGCGCTCTACGTGGGGCTACCTTTGAATGTGACCCGGAAACTGCAATTAATCCAGAATGCGGCAGCTAGACTGGTGACTGGGAGTGGCCGCTGGGACCACATAACACCGGTCCTGAGAGAGCTACATTGGCTCCCAGTACGTTTCCGAGCACAATTCAAAGTGTTGGTGCTGACCTTTAAAGCCCTAAACGGCCTCGGTCCTGTATACCTGAAGGAGCGTCTCCACCCTCATCGTTCAGCCCAGACACTAAGATCCAGCACCGAGGGCCTTCTGGCGGTTCCCTCACTGCAAGAAGCAAAGCTACAGGGAACCAGGCAGAGGGCCTTCTCGGTAGTAGCGCCCGCCCTGTGGAACGCCCTCCCATCAGAGGTCAAAGAGATAAACAACTATCTGACATTCAGAAAATACCTGAAGGCAGCCCTGTTCAGGGAAGTTTTTAATCTGTGATATTTTAATGTATTTTTATATTTGTTGGAAGCCGCCCAGAGTGGCTGGGGAGACCCGGCCAGATGGGAGGGGTACAAATAATAAATTATCATTATTATTATTATTATTATTATTATTATTGGAAACATAATTCTCCACGGAAATGATTTATGAAAATAGAAAATTAAGATATCAGGAAGAAAGATTCTAGATGTCTCCCTGCTGGGCTGGTTGTCTACTTGCAGGGAGCCTTTCGCCTCAGGGAGCATTCGAAGTACCACAATCTGAAGTGGTACTGCCTTTTCTACCATCTCAGCTTTCTGCCACCTGCTGCCTGCATTATGGAGATCCAGCCTTCAACTAAGCTGTGCAGCAGCTTACACAAGTAGCGCTCACGTCCTGTTTCCAGTTACTTTGCAGTCAAGGGAGACAAACTATGCTGCCAGCAGAGTCCTGACAGAATCTGGCAACCATTTCCACAACTGCACTGGTAGTCAGTGTGGCTGGATTGCATCTCACAGAAACAATGCGGAGCATTTTGTATCAGAAGTATGCCCTCACAAATCATTTCCATAAACCACATACAGTGGGTTTATAGCCACATGGCAGCTACTCATAAGAAACATAAATATAATCTGCCTCAACGGTTCTGGCAGACGTGTGGATTTCTCACATACAGAAGGGCATATTAACCACCCCCGTTTTTACAAGTTTGGATATGGGATTTCCTTGTGGGTACATTCTCTTCACTAACAGTAGAAGTGAAGGTCAAGGACTGCGACACAGTAACAGAGCAAAGAACTGCAGGCTTCTGAAACGTAAAGCCCCCTTTGCATAGCTGTCAACTTTCGGATTTGAAAATAAGGGATTTCCCCCCAACTTTTGGATTTGAAAATAAGGGATGCCGCGAGGGCGGTGCAATGGCACCAAGTAGCGTCACCACCCTGCGCTCCAGAGGCTGCGCACGAACGGGTGAGCGAAAGAGCGAGTGCGTAGACGGCAGGCAGGCTGTCTGTCTGGTTGGGCGTAAGGGTCTGGCTGCACAAGGCATGCAAGCTCCGCCCCAGTCAGTCTCAGACTCCTTATTGGCAGCCGAGCAATGCAGCTGAGGAGCCTCCCTGGCCGGCAGGGAGGGAGAGGAGCTGCTTCCTTTGAAATCCGGGAAATAAGGGGTATCAACAATCCGGGATAGCAGTGGGAAACGGCATTGGAATAAGGGAGTTTCCTGCAAAAAAGGGAGGGTTGACAGCTATGCCCCTTCGACCGTGGTGCAGAAGTGGATCTGTTGTGGCTCCAGTAATTTTGCCATGTTGCCTGAAATATGGGCCACACCAGTGCGGTCCCAGGCTTTCAAACATTTTCATTTACAGGTAGGTAGCCGTGTTGGTCTGCCATAGTCAAAACAAAATAAAAAATAAAAAAATTCCTTCCAGTAGCACCTTAGAGACCAACTAAGTTTGTTCTTGGTATGAGCTTTCGTGTGCACGCACACTTCTTCAGATACACTGAAACAGAAGTCACCAGACCCTTATATATAGCGAGAGGGTGGGGAGGGGTATTACTCAGAAGGGTGGTGGGAATGGGTGATCACCCATATATATATAAGGGTCTGGTGACTTCTGTTTCAGTGTATCTGAAGAAGTGTGCATGAACACGAAAGCTCATACCAAGAACAAACTTAGTTGGTCTCTAATGTGCTACTGGAAGGAATTTTTTTATTTTTTATTTTGTTTAAACATTTTCAAGGCGGCTTTGGAACAATAGTCCCGGGGAAGCATTTCCTTGAGCACACTGTGGTAATTTATTTAAAGATTAACGAAACAACCCTATGCATGTTTACCTGGAAGTAAACCCAACACGCATAGGATTGCACTGTGTGGCCTGCATTTGAATTTCAAAGTGGGAATCCTAGGTATGATCCCTACCAACCTAAAAGTTACGCAAAGATTTTTATTAGTGTAGCGGCGTTGATTAAAACGATACTGTGTGGGAGCTTGCTTTCTGTGCTGGGCCGTTTCTGCATCTCCTCATGCAGTCTTTATGGTAATATGGGCTGTCAATCCTACAGTAAATAAAAGACAGAAACAGCAAGCATCAGTGGTCCCAGACTATTGAAATAAATGGCTCTGAGGTGGCTTTACTATTGTCTGTAAAACAACACATGGATCTCAGGCCTTCAAGGAATTCCAGTTATTTAGCAGTTAAAATAAGAGATTAACTGCCTGATTTTTAATAGGTTATCACCTTTCCCATTTGGCTACCCCTCTGTTTGTCTTGCTCCTTGTGCTCTGTTAAACAAGGGAAAGTGTTGTGACCCATAATTGCGGGCAGATTCACAGCAGGTTTTTGAGGAGTTTTCTGCACCACAGTGTCCAAGCCGCCTCCATCTGCTGCAGTCTTGTGTGCTTCCCACAGGGGAACCTGGCTAATTTTTCAGTCAATTAGCAGAAGGGCTGCTTTTGTTCTCCAAGTGCCCCCCCTGGGCTCCTCTTACACCCCAGTCTCCACGTTCAGATGTTGGCAGTTTTGAAATAGCATATCATGTTATTTTTCTCTGCTGACCTCTGTGACATTGTTGGCTGAATGCGATCACATGTAATTGTAGCCACTTGCGTTAAAACTGTGCAATGGGAAATGTATCGACTTTAAAAAAAATAATCAGAGAATAAATGCTGCTAATGACATATGTGCGGATAGTTTCTTTAAAGGGGGATATTAATTTGTCTTATTCTGCAGCCTGAGAAAGGATGGAAATCATGCATTTTAAAAATAGGAAACAGTTTTGTTTTTTTTAGCTACACAATGTATTTCAGCAGCAAACATAAACCTGTGTACAAACAGAAATAATAATAATAATAATAATAATAATAATAATAATAATAATAATTTATTATTTCTACCCCGCCCATCTGGCCGGGTCCCCCCAGCCACAACAAATAATAATACAGTCAGGAATAAAAGAATCAACGTTGTGCTCATTTGTTCTGCATGCTCATATTATGCATGGTGAAGCTATAATATAGTTATTTATTGTTCAGAATTTCAATTACATTAATTTATCAGGGCTTGGTCAAAACTACTTCCTTAAAAAGAAAAAATGAACATGCTTGGCACTGCTGGGGAAAAAAAAGAGAGATATAAAATGTCAGTTATTTATTTTAATCTGATTTAGGAAACCTTTGCTGTTCACTCTGGCTTCTCCTTACTTGCCCTCAGTGATGTCATCAGGTAGCCAGCTCTGACAAGCTACAAAGGACTGTGACATCATGCCAGCGTGGTGTAGTGGTTAAGAGTGGTGGACTCGTAATCTGGTGAATCGGGTTTGTGTCCCCGCTCCTCCACCTGCAGCTGCTGGGTGACCTTGGGCTAGTCACACTTCTCTGAAGTCTCTCAGCCCCACTCACCTCACACAGTGTTTGTTGTGGGGGAGGAAGGGAAAGGAGAATGTGAGCCGCTTTGAGACTCCTTCGGGTAGTGATAAAGCGGGATATCAAATCCAAACTCTTCTTCTTCTTCTTCTCTCTGGCTATGTGCAATCACTCATTTGGAAGGAGGAAGAACCTGAAGCAGCCTTGGAGAGCGAGCTATGAAAGCAGCAACAGCCAGCAGACTTATAATAATAGTAATAATGTCACCAGTCATTTTTGGGAGAGAAAACTACTAGTGTAGACCACTGCCCTGGGGGCAGAGGGTGTGTGTGGCATAAAATACACAGCCGGATAATATTTGGTGCAGCCCTGATTTGTATGAGTTTAGTTACAGGTAGATAGCCGTGTTGGTCTGTCATAGTCAAAACAAAATAAAAAAATTCCTTCCAGTAGCACCTTAGAGACCAACTAAGTTTGTTCTTGGTATGAGCTTTCGTGTGCATGCACACTTCTTCAGATACACTGAAACAGAAGTCACCAGACCCTTATATATAGTGTATGAGTTTAGTTAGAGGTTAGTCATTAATGCCTGCCTTTTGGCACACAGCAAAACGTTTTTGATATAGTGATGCTGCAAAAGAGCAGTAAGTGAGATCGACAATCATGCCAGTTCTTTTCCTCTGATATCGAAGAGTGCCACATAAAGTCACCACCACCAAATGAGCACATCCTGGGTTTGCCTGAACATCTCCTGCAGCTGCTGTGGTTTTTGTCAAATACATTGCGTGTCTGAACGCGTATGGACTCTACTACTGAATGCCACAGGGACAGCACTTTGCCTTAAGAGCAAATGGCCTCCCTCCTCCCATTCGGATTTCAATGTCTCATATTATGAGTGATTTCTGCCTCAGATGCAAATATTCCCTGACACATTGAAGAGATATTCTCCACACACTCACTCCATTGTCATTCTGTTCCTTCTGCCGTACAATATCAAGTGAGCTTGGCTCTCTGTAACCTTCCATCCACCCAGCCTCTTGGCTATACCTTTCTATAGTTAATAAATATCCCTTTTCCACAGTGTTCAGCAATAAAATATTCACTGGGTCTGAGCTGGGGTTAACAGATTTCTGAAAATTTTATTGCATGACAGCCTGTCCTGCATAATCCCCTCAGCTGTCTCATGTTCTGGGGCAGAAACGATCTTATATGTCACTCTAATAGTCTAGAATTACACTTGTATCTCTGTCACCAGCATATGGGGCTGTGTATACCCCTAGGCCCAGCTCCCTCTCTTTCACGGCCTTTAAAATGATAACATTTGGCAAAGCCAGTTTTGACAGAAAGTGAACTCTCCTCTCCGCATTTGTGACAAAGCCAGCCACCAGAGGCCTGACACAGAGCAGCCAATCATCATACTCTTTACCGGATAATGATAGTGTGTTTCGCTCATCTTAATAACCCGCCTCTGTGCAACGGGAGACTGGAGTGCAGGTCCTCACTTAATTATACAGTCTACATCTTAAGTGCTTTATTCATGGGAGGTTTTCGGCTGAGCGGGCCTTGCCAGAGTTTGCCATTCTCTCGTCTCTTTCTCCTCCCCGTCCGCCTCCACCTCCCAGCCCACAACAAAGTGTATTGATCATTGGAAGTCAGGGAGGGCAAGAAAATAACACAACAGGGGGGCAAGTTTGCTCATGGCCTCTGAAAAGGGGGCGAGGGGGAGCAGGAGCCCTGGCCTATTATGGACCAACGCAGTAATATCAATAGAGAACTGAATTCATTACATTCCTAGGCTACAGTTGTACAGGATGATGATGCATTGATTAAACGACGAGGCAAACTGCATTTATTTAGAGAGAGTCAGGCATAGTTCTACAGGGTGATCCCTGTGTTGGATTCCTCCACCCCACCCCATTTTAAGGCTTACATTTGGTTAAGATATTGAGCCAAGGCCATATTGCACCCAACCACCTCTTTGTCCAACTCATAGCTGTCAACTTCCGGAGTTGAAAATAAGGGATGCCGCGAGGGCGGTGCAATGGCACCAAGTAGCCTCGCCATCCTGCGCTCCAGAGGCTGCGCGCAAACGGGTGAGCGAAAGAGAGAGCGCGTAGACGGCAGGCAGGCTGGCTGTCTGGTTGGGCGTGAGGGTCTGGCTGCACAAGGCATGCAAGCTCCGCCCCCAGTCGGTCTCAGACTCCTTATTGGCAGCCGAGCAACGCAGCTGAGGAGCCTCCCTGGCTGGCAGGGAGGGAGAGGAGCTGCTTCCTTTGAAATCTGGGAAATTTAAGGGATATCAACAATCCGGGAAAGCAGCTGGAAACGGCATTGGAATAAGGGAGTTTCCCACCCCAAAAAAAGGGAGGGTTGACAGCTATGCCAACTTCCTTCACTGAAATTTAACTGCCTGGTGAAGGCACAGGTGTTTATTGGGACATCCCTTAAATCAGGAGTCAGCAAACATTTTCAGCAGGTGGCCGGTCTACTATCCTTCAGACCTTGTGGGGGGCAGAAATATATTTTGAAAAAATAATAATGAATGAATTCCTGTGCCCCACAAATAACCCAGAGATGCATTTTAAATAAAAGCACACATTCTACTCATGTAAAAATACGCTGATTCCCGGACCGTCCATGGACCGGATTTATATTGGGCCAGATCCGGCCCCCGGGCCTTAGTTTGCATACTCATGCCTTAAATCTTAATGTTAAATCTGTGTCCTTGTTTATACTTTAATACAAGATTTGTTTCTAATCAAGCATTTCATTTCCTTCTTGGGCAGGGGAGGATTGCATGCCATTTTGTGTGTTTCATTTAACAGGAAAATAAAGCAAGTTGAATAATTCCAAATTAAATATGGAAATAAAATTGAGGAGCACAATCTCGTCCAAGTTCAGTACTCTTCCATCCTGCTGAGTTCAACGAGAGAATTGAGCAATGTTCAAATCTCTGTTGTAGAAATATTAATAATAATAAACAGTTAAGTGTTTAATATTGGCTGAATTGTACCGTAATTGTTGGTTTTAGTTTATTAACCTGAAAATAAGGTTCAGGATTAAGGATTTCCATTCCTGTAGCTGGAAAGAAATGGTCGTATTGAGTAACAGTCTAGGCCAAGAACTTGTGCTTGAAAACAGATGAGTTTCTCTGCTTTAAAATTGATAACGACAGAATCTCACAAATGTTCCAACTATTGTTTTGATAAAAATGGGCTGGAGCAGACAAGTCCTGCTTGTCGTATATGCAGAAATGTTGTTATCCATGGCTCTAAACCATGCCTTTACTTTAAAATGGACTTCCATTGTCTTAGTCACTCAGAGTGTCCACATTAACGCCATAAATTGGGGTTCTGTTTTGGCATGGAGTCCTGCCTGAAATGGAACCCAAATTGTCTAGGTTTAATATGGTTTCTGATCAGTATTTTGATCAGTGGTTGGTATTAGGCCATGCCTCACTCAGCAGAATGAGCAGGAGAAGAGTAAAACACTGCAGAGCTGACCACATTTTGAAGTAAGTGAAACCTTCTCAGTAAGTGAAGGTCTTCTCGGTAGTAGTAGTAGTAGTAGTAGTAGTAGTAATAATAATAATAATAAATTTTTATTTATACCCCGCCCTTCCCAGCCAAGACCGGGCTCAGAGCGGCTAACAACCATAAAAACCACAACAAAACATACAAAACAATCAATTAAAATGCAAGTTAAAATACAATTTAAAATTTAAAATGCAGCTTCATTTTTAAGTAGCCCACCAATAAAACCATAAAGGAATAAAACATCAGGGTTAAACTGAAACCAACCCAAAGGCCAGGCGGAACAGCTCTGTCTTGCAGGCCCTGCGGAAAGATGCCAAATCCCGCAGGACCCTGGTCTCTTGCGACAGACCATTCCACCAAGTCGGGGCCAGTACTGAGAAGGCCCTGGCCCTAGTTGCTGCCCGCCCTGTGGAACGCCCTCCCACCAGATGTCAAAGAGAATGACAACTACCAGACTTTTAGAAGACATCTGAAGGCAGCCCTGTTTAGGGGAGCTTTTAATGTTTGTTTGATTATTGTATTTTAGTGTTTTGTTGGAAACCGCCAAGAGTGGCTGGGGAATAAATTATTATTATTATTATTATTATTATTATTATTATTATTATTATTATTATTTTATTACACATCACCATTAAAAGGCTGTTAAGCCTAAACTTTAAACAACTTATCTGCCCCACTGACTTTGAGAACTCAACATATCAATGGCCTCACTCCACATGCTATGAAGCCTCTGGGATGTTGAGGGATCAATGACATCATTGTCCTCTTGCTTATTTTTTTAATGTAAGTCTCACATAGTATGCTGCAAGGCTGAAGGGACCATGAGGGTCATCTAGTCCAACCCCAATAATGCAGGAATCCAAACTTTTTTGTGTGCCAGAACTCAAATGCACTATCTTTCCTAATATAGACATACTGAAAGTGAAGCCTTACAATCTTCATAAACGATAATGGTAATGCAGAAGGGTAATGTTAATTGTGATCAAAGGTAAACTAATGGGCCTGTTACTCCCCTCTTTTACTTTATTGAAGGTGGATAGCATATTTGCCCTTCCTTAATATGATAGAAAATCACCTGACTTCAAGGTTTTCTCAAAGGGGATTGATAGATCAAACGCCTATGTCGAGGGGTGGTGCTTGAAAACAGATGAGTTTCCATGCTTCAGAATTTAAAATGAGAGAATTTGACAAATGTTCCTGCTAATGCTTTGATGAGCGTGGGGTGGAGGGGAGAAACTCTGCTTGATACATATGGCAGAGTCGACTGAAGCCTTGCTGTGGCTTTAAGCTAAGCCCTGACTGGATTGCCTGTCATTTGAGTTGCTAGATTGTAAAAGTGTACCCCACTCTGGGAGAAAGAGAGGCAGGCAGGTGGAGAGGAAGAGGAGAGAATGGATATTGCAGAAACCTCTCAAAACAGGAAGGCTTAGCAGCCTGGATATGTACCAAATGTTTAGATAGATAACGTGACTATGACTACCACTTTTATCCCCATTTATTGCCTATATTGGTGTCAATAACCATCACATCACAATTTAGAATTTTTGAGAAAACCAAAGGAAATATGCACTGAGCAATCCAGTTTCCTTTGTACCTTTCTGTTAATATTTTGTTGTCCCAACACTTATAATAACAATAACAATAACAATTTATTATTTATACCCCGCCCATCTGGCTGGGTTTCCCCAGCCACTTATTGATAAGGAGTTGTCTCTATCAGATTTCTAAAATGCTTTCGATATTTCTAATTCCTCATTTGTTTTGTTCATTTTGTGCCTCTGCTGTTCTTATTTTATTCTGTGTGTTTCATTTAACAGAAAAAAGCAAGTTGAATAATTCCAAATTAAATATGGAAATAAAATTGAGGAGCACAATCTCATCCAAGTTCAGTACTCTTCCATCCTGCTGAGTTCAACGAGAGAATTGAGCAATGTTCAAATCTCTGTTGTAGAAATAATAATAATAATAAACAGTTAAGTGTTTAATATTGGCTGAATTGTACCGTAATTGTTGGTTTTAGTTTTTTAACCTGAAAATAAAGTTCAGGATTAAGGATTTCCATTCCTGTAGCTGGAAAGAAATGGTTGTATTGAGTAACAGTCTAGGCCGAGAACTTGTTCTTATTTTATTCTGGCATCCTTGTCCTATTCTATTCCTTCCAGCAATTTTCTAATGATGGCTTATTCTGTTTTCCTCTCTTTTGTTTTCCAACCCCTTTTGGTCCAGAATTTCCTGTTAGGATATAAAGTGCCCATGGAAAGTCTCTGATCTGAATCCTCTTCACCGCAAGAAATAACTTTTAAAGGTTTACTTGCAAAACTTGGTTTTTAAACATTTCGTTGCAAACATTAACTGTTGCAAAACAACAAAATGCCACATTGCATATTAGTAATGGGTGTCAGTCTTCTAAAGTCCAGGAAATCTCTTCCTCTGATCCCAGAGTAAGTTCATGCTGCTGGAAAGCAAAAACAGCTTGTCTCTCTCTCTAGTGCAGTAACACATACAGACAGACACCACCCAAAGAACCAACACAACATGTAGCTTCCCTGTTGATAACAGCAGAGAAGCTCAGGTTACATGAGTTAGGAAAAAAATACCTCGTGAGCCAGTCACAAGACTCATCCTGCCCTACCCTAGAGTGAAAAAACACTAGCCCTCTGTAATAGGCTCCCCAACATTTTATGTACATTAAAGATATGACTTCAGTGCTTCCACAGTCCAACTGTACCTCTCATAAGCCATGAGCTTCTACTACAGTGAATAAGTCTAAGTAGGCTACCTACTAACATCAGTAGAATCTACTCTGGTTACAAATGGGGAGAACTCTAGTCACCATTTCTGAGCACAATTCAAGGTTTTGACATGGATATATAAAGACTGGTGTTATGTACTGAGCTGAATCCTAGAACAATAGGATCCAGAATGCAGCAGTCTGATTGGTCCGCAGGAGCCACCCAATCCAGCTCCAGGTGGAAGTGAATTAGCGACCTGATTGGCCTGCAAGAGCAGCCAATCAGGCTCCTGGATGAAGTGAATCCGCAACCTGACTGGCCTACAGGAGTAGCCCAGAATTAGCCAATCACGTGGGGCCCATTGTGTACATAATGTATACCGGTATATAGCAGACGTTTTGGTGAAAGATTTATTCCTTGCTACTATGAGCTGAATAAAGAGCATGTAATTCACACTTGACTCAGAGTATATTTCAACTAGAATGACTTGGTCTCAAATATTTAAAGAAGTATATTTTCTGATATCTGCTAGCCCAGGCTTTAAGATGTGCTGGAGAGATCCTGCTCATGATTTTGCCAATGGGCACAACCTTTTGTACACTTCTGAGGAAAGAGGCCTCCTTAGTGGTGGCACCACACCTGTGGTTCCCTTCCCCTGTGGTTGTCCTCCTCAGTGTTGATAATTCAGCATCTTTTGGAGGCATTTTCTTTATCCAGGCCTTTGGAACAGATAGGGGTGTTCAGTATCAATGTGATGCTCTTCACTGCTGTGCCTTAGTGATGGATTGGTAATATGCAACTTTAAATGGAATGGTTTTGTATTTTTAATGTTTAACTGAGTTTTTGTAGATCACCCTGGATTCTTATTGAAGAATATCTTCAAAACAGAGTAAATAGATGTGTACAATCCTTTAAAATCTTCAGTGATGTAATATTGTAATATTGTGTTCCTAACAGCCTGTTCGCTGAAAATAATGTCGTACCATTTTTGACTTAATGTGTTGGCAATAGAGAGGACGTGAATCATCATTATCATAAATGGTATCCAACTAAGTAATACTCAGGGACCCAGGGGGCGCTGTGGGTTAAACCACAGAGCCTAGGGCTTGCTGATCAGAAGGTCGGCGGTTCGAATCCCAGCGACGGGGTGAGCTCCCGTTGCTCGGTCCCAGCTTTTGCCCACCTAGCAGTTCGAAAGCATGTCAAAGTGCAAGTCGATAAATAGGAACCGCTCCGGCGGGAAGGTAAACGGCGTTTCTGTGTGCGGCTCTGGTTCGCCAGAAGTGGCTTTGTCATGCTGGCCACATGACCCGGAAGCTGTACGCCGGCTCTCGGCCAATAAAGCGAAATGAGCGCCGCAACCCCAGATTCGGTCACGACTGGACCTAATGGTCAGGGGTCCCTTTACCTTTTAAGTAATACTCAGTGTGTGTTAAAGATACTCGTTTAAGATACATAAAATGTAATGTTTATATGAATTAAAGTTTGAAAAAAACATATGGAAAAGTTAGCATTTGCAAAGTAGAGAAGCTTGCATTAGGCAGGAGGTTTCACTCCAGCACATGCAGCAGAAAATGTTGGATGTTTCTGTTTAAGTCTTTAGGGTAATTGCTGACTCATCGCCGGAAAGCCAAGCAGAAATTTCTCATAGCAAGAAGATGAAACCTGGGAACTCATTGTCTTCGTCAGCAATGGAGCCAGCAGAAGCAGTAGTGACCGTAGTGGCCAATCTCTGTGATGATGAACAAGCAAATTGCTTAAGATCTTTTGCTCTGGGACCAGAGAAATGAAAGTTTATTGAACAGTATTAAAGACTAAAAAGAAGACGGGATTGCAATGCTAGTTTGTTTAAGAGCAATGTGTTATGTCAGGGCTGCCCCCCTTCGCCGGTCATTCAATAAAGAGTCCGAGACATCCAGCTTTGAAGCTTTAATCTAGTCTAATTACTTTACAATGCGGAGCGAGTCATAAACATGTCTAATCAATCACTAGCAGAATCCGGAAGTGAGGGGCTGCGATTTCCCCGCCAACAGATCCACCGGGGAAAGCGAAAACGTCGCTTCCTTTTCCTTCGTCCCTCCCCCGAATCTCCTCTCTGCAAGCTCCCAGGTCTCTCTCTACTTAACTCAAGCCCTGGCAACACTTCCCCTTCTGGCCCACTGCTGCTCCCAGAAGCAGAGGAGGAGTCTGTTGTTAAAACCGGCAGCTGTTCTCTGTAAACACTCAACACTGGGCTGGAAGGGGGAGGGAGCCCCCTGACATGTTACTTTGTATTTTTGCCACTGCTTATTTGTAACTAGTTTAAGACTGTTTCCAGTACAGCTTTGAAACTCATTCTTGTGGTTGAGAGCCAATTCATTTCTACTCTGCACATGGTCCAGATCAGGGATTCCATTTGCAAAAACTCTAACAGAGCAGACCATTGGAACCATGGACTTAAGTTACTCGTGACTATCCTAAGCCCATGATTTCCGTGGTTCTCCTTTGAGTATGATGTAGTTCAATAACATATTATCAACAACAACATCCACGCAAGAGACTAGGTGATCTATAAATTGTTGACTCCTGTGGAACAGTGTGCTGATTGCTGTGGAACAATATGCAATAATTGCTGCGTGAACAGATAAACTGAAGGAATGCTGAGCCAACTTTTACTTCCAATGTTCCAAACCACCTTGAAAACTGACAATGAATGACATAATGGAAATGTTTAAACAAAACAAACAAACAAGTAAACGAACAAATTTCTGATGCCGTTGGCTCTTGCTCTGTTCAATACTATGTGCATCTATAGCAAGACAATTTGACTAGTTCAATGCACATGTAGCCTGCCATTGACACATGTAGCCATACTACACAGACACTCTAATGCATTTGTTAAACTGATCAATAATAAGATTGATCAGCCTTCTAGTTTACCAAGTTAATCATGCTATCGATTACCTTCGTAAACATAGTGCTTCACTTCAGTAGCATTGCTCTGGCGTTACGTTCCCAGTACCAAGAAGTTAGCACACAATAGATTTTGAAGAGTCAGTGTTCTGGAGTAGAAACTCAAAGCACACTAAAGTCTTAACCAGGGGTAGGCAACCTAAGGCCCATGGGCCAGATGCGGCCCATGGGCCTTCTCAATCCGGCCTGCGGACGGTCCGGGAATCAGCGTGTTTTTACATAAGTAGAATGTGTCCTTTTATTTAAAATGCACCCCTGGGTTATTTGTGGGGCATAGGAATTCGTTCATATATTTTTTTTCAAAATATAGTCTGGCCCTCCACAAGGTCTGAGGGACAGTGGACCGGCCCCTGGCTGAAAAAGGTTGCTGACCCCTGGTCTTAACAGAAGCTTTCCATAGCTTGTCATGGTGCTTTGGCAGAAAATATGTCTTCCCTACATTGCTATCCTGCTCAATTACTCTGTAGTTGAGCGTGATTATGCCTACAGCTCTCAGATTGTCACTTGCAGTTTTTTAAAGTTTGGTGATTCTCATGAATCGGCCACAATGGTTCATTTGAAAAAATGAGAAATAAGCATGTAACTGAGCAATCTAAAATATAAGAAGCTGGAGGAAGCTATGCCAACATCTATTACTCCTATTCCAAACTGTGTTCAAGATTGACTGCCATTGAGCCAAATCTGCTACAGCATGAAATGTCATTTGCAATGCAGGAATCTCGACTAAAGCATCCATGGCAGATGACCATCTAACCTCTGTGTGAAAACCTCTAAGGAAAGAGAATCCACAACCTCTCCCAAGGGAGTCTGTTCCACTGTCGAACAGCTCTTACTGTCAGAAAGTTCTTCGTGATGTTTAGTTGGAATCTCCTTTCTTGCAACTTGAATCCATTGGTTCGAGTCCTACCCTCCAGAGCAGGAGAAAACAACCTTGCTCCATCTTCCATGTGCCAGCCCTTGAGATATTTGAAGATGTCAGAATCAGAATCAGACTCTATTCACATAGCCAACAGGCCGTAGCAACTAAAATACAGAAAAAAACAGATAAAAACATTGGAAAACGACCAGTCGGGAACAGAGGTATGTGAATGTACTGATAGATCATATAGAGGTCAGTGAGGCCCCATTTTGGCAGCCTGAGATGGTCAGTGGAGATGGTAAGGTTCTCTCGTTCGTCAGAGCTATAGGGATAAGCCGATCGTGACATATATAAGCCTCAGGTACATGGGCTGGTCATATATGCCGAGTTGTCTTTCAAATTGTGGCCCTTAATCTCATTGCCCTCTCGATGAATCTGGTGACTTTCTCTGTTGTCAGGATGTTCTGGTCCGATAAGAAGTGAAACGTTGTGGCTGCTGATGAGCGACCTGGGATGGAAAGTAAGAGGGGAGTGATAATCTCACTCCTCAGGTCTTTATGCAGAGGGCAGGCCAGAAGAACATGGGACACTGTCTCCATGTTTCCGTCTCCACAGGGGCAAAGACGTTTCTCTCTGGGAAATTTCTGATATCGGCCTTCAAGCATGGCAGAGGGTAGCACGTCAAATCTTGCCAACGTAGAAGCATGCCTATACTTTGGGATGTTTAAATTGTGCAGATAAGATGCCGAGGTATCGAAATATGAAGGTGGCAGGTGGGCAAACCATGCACAAAATTGCTTTGTTTTGGCCAGGTTGTTTTGTTGCTCGATAGCCATCAGGCGCTCATCAATTAGGCTTTTTGCCTAATTGTGCTGTGCATGTAAGCCACATGAAAGAAGTTTGAGTCTCACTGTTTTATGCCATGTGCTTTCGTGGGCGTCCCGTGTCACAAGGGGCAGTAGTCCTGTTGGATTTAGGTTTAAGTGGTTTAAACATCTTTGAAGATGTCCATCATATTTCCTCTCAGTCTCCTCTTTTCCAGGCTAAACGTACCCAGCTCCTTCAACCGTTCCTCATAAGGCTTGGTTTGCATACCCTTGATCATCTTGATGGCCAGCCTCTGCACACATTCCAGCTAACTAAGGCTGCGTACACACAATACATTTAAATACATTTAAAGCACATTCTTCCCCTCTAAGAATTCTGGGCACTGTAGTTTACCCCTCGCGGAGTTAAAATTCTCAGCAACCGTTAACAAACTACAATTCCCAGAATTCTTAGAGAATGAAAATGCATTTTGAATGTGCCTTAAAGGTATAGTGATGTTAACATTTTTATATTGTAAGCTGCCTTGGGAACTTATGGTGAAGGACAGGTAAGAAATTCAATAAATAACCATAGCCGCCACTACCACCACCAAGGCCCTCAGAGATTATTGTGAATTTTTTTTTTTGTAAAGATGACCCTTTCCTCAGTACCAAACCATGCATGAAGCAATGAAGTTTCTCCTCCTGGCAAAACAGTAGACATTGCATGCCTTCCCCCTTCTAAACATAATAAAATCTTAATGCTGTAATATATCCAGCTAGGCAGGTTCAGAGTGTTATATTCCAACTTCAGTGTTCTATTTATATATGAGACCACCTTCAAATTTAGCTAAACTGATCTCTCTGTCTTTTATCTCATAGACCACCTGCTTGTCAAGTACTCACTACTGATATACTGCGGCTTGTCCAGATTTTTAGAATTATTATTATTATTAATTGTTATCAGAACATTCATTGCTATGCATTTACTATTGGCATTGATAATAACTCTGGTTTAGAGAAAGGAGGTTTGTGGATCACGGCGCCTCGGGCCTTGACTACAAAATGGAGCTCTTGTTGCCTTGAAAGACCAGATAATTTCATTCTGCTTAAGTCAGCAGACGAGCAATATGTGTAATGATCTTCCCTTCAGCCTCCAGGGTCTGTACAACAATGGCTCCTCAAATGGATCAAGGTTGCTGGCTTCTATATAGGTTTCAAAGTGCAGCCTGGAAATCTGTGTGCAAGAATAGCATAGTAGCTCGAGCTCTAGGAATGACTGGCCTTTGACATGTTTCATTGCTATTCCAAGCAAGCAACACCAAGACTTCAGCTAAAGTCAGTCAAAGTGTTTCTTACTTTCACGGAAACTCTGAAGAGATTTCAATGCCCTAAAAGCACAGAACTTAGCTGCTTATTTAAAACACATCCTGCAAGCATAGTTCTCCATGTCTTGTAGTTTTCCTTGAGTGACAGGCTGGTGCCTATATACTCCTTTTTTTATTTTTGCAAGTCAAGCGGGTCTTTATTTCTCACTATTTAAGAACCTGTTCCCACCACTCCGGGACTCTCCCTGCACAACACCTGCAGCAGATCCAGAGATAAGGATTAATGTTTTCAATCCTGCTTGCTTATTGAGGAATACCAAACACACAAAAACGTGACCAGCTGATAAATCAGTCTCCACGTAACATAATTATTGAATATAAGAACCAAATAAACCAGTGGTGGCTAACCTTGGCACTCTAGATGTTTTGGAACTACAACTCCCATCATCCCTAGCTAACAGGACCAGTGGTCAGGGATGATGGGAGTTGTAGTCCCAAAACATCTGGAGTGCCAAGGTTAGCCACCACTGAACTAAACATATACAATAGTAACGAAATTTACAGTATAAAACCACAAAACCAAAAATCCAAACATACAAGTATGCATAAACATGCTATCATAGAGCTGTAAGATCAAAATTCAAAACGTCCCGTGTAACCCACACGTGTCTAGTGGAGGTTTCAAAAGTCAAAAGAGTTAATGATGAACATAAATAATGTAATCTTGCCAGTCCAATGAAGGGGTTGGTTGTCACGATGATGGTTCCAGGTACTGTAGGGTCTGGCGGTGGAACTGTAGTCTCGCCAGTCAAAGATGTGTAAGTGGTGTTGCCATGAGGGAACACAGCAAACCGAAAGCAAGGACAAGGTTACCCGGATTATAATCCTTGTTATAGAGGTGGGTTGGCAAGCCTTCCGATATGTGGCCCTAAAGACAAAACTCTGGCTATGGCTTAAACTTTGTTTTAACCCAATGGGCACGGCCCCCCTGATACTGAGGGATGACTTCCAATCATCGTGGGAAAAAGAGACTTTAAACGAAGTGCAGACCTGCGGACTGTCACATCTCTTCCTGGAATCTATGACACTCAGTCAAGCTAAATTTGTGATCTCTCAAAGACTGAGGGACATTGCTAGACAAGAGGACATTGCCCGTGTGAAACCGGGGATGTTTTGGGGGGATCAGATATTCCAGATTTCACCAGCCCCTTATCTGGCGGAAATCCACTATGTGGAATACCGTAGACTCCTCACAGCCGCTAGGTTAAGTGTTCTGGTTATGGTGGTTTTGTGGGGAAGATACAGGGGAGTTCCATATGCTCTGAGATTTTGTCCCTGTGCCCTGGGAACGGTTGAGTCAACTGAACATATTCTTTTGACCTGCCCATTTTATGTAGATCTTAGACAAAAACTGATAGCTCCACTCTTATGCCAACTTAACCTAGTAGACAGAGAAAGACTGAGCAATTTTACTGGTACCACAACCCTCTTGGTGGCCAAATTTCTTTTTTTGGCCTTTAAACACCGTAAGGTTAAAATTGACAGTATTGACATCGGTCTAAATGTATAATCAACTTCTCATTGTATGTTTTAGTGTAAAGCTTTCCGAGATGTTTAGACGTTTTTTAAATTTTGTATGGATAATGATTGTGCTCTGACTGACGGTCGAATAAACTGTATTGTATTGTAGAAAGAAAAATATATAAATGCCACTAAATAGAAATCTATTGGGCGAAGATGTTGCAGATCAGGAGGCAATCCAGACATTGAACAAGATGAGCAAGGAGGGGACATTTTGGAAATACCCCCCCAAATATTTGTTCTGCCCCCCATAATGAAATGCACAAATATTCAATGCACCCTTGGTTTCCATCTCAGCAAAACCTCTTAAACAGGCTATCCAACCATGTGATGTTTTGATTTCCCCCTGTTTTCCTGTTCCTGAAGACCAGCTTCAATGAGCTCAATTTGAGAGGAACGGGGAGTATATAAAGGCTTTTATTCACAATACTGTTTATCTGCTGGATAATCACACTGACACATGGCAAAATGAATCTTAACATTGACTAAGGCAAACTGATACATATTCAGTGCAAAATGTATTTTAAAAAGCAAGCATGTAATAAATAAGAGCTGCCTATATCTAAAGGGCTCTGAAAAAGAATGTTGGTAATTATGAACCCTTTTATAAATACAGAAGACAATGTGGTGGAGCCATTTCCAATTTGTGAAATTGCTAGGATTTACACAGAGACTCACAGGCAATAAATCTGAGGAAATTGCATGATCGCAGAGTTCTCCGCTTCTGTTTCACTTGGAACACTCTTTTATGCCCTGTTTATAAAATATAATGGTAACAGAATTTGCATTAATTCAAACAGCTGAAAAAGCCTCAGTTATGGCAGACTTATGTGTTGCTTATAATACCCTTAAATAAAATGCTACAATTACAGAACACTATAAAATGTTCACTATCCTAGGTAAGAAATCTCTTCCCTCAGAAACAGCTGAAGAATCCATGGAGTTTAATGGAGTCAAATGACAAAGGTTAAAGTACTAAAATGGATACAATAAACCCAGAAGATAAAATGTAGATATATTTTCTGAATATGGAAAGTTGGGCAGCAATTCTGCTGAAGTACTGGGACCTTAAATCGCATAATGTCAGCCCAATCTATTACAATATTTTCAGTTCAGCACACCTGATGCCAAAGCACTCATAGAAACAGCAGTAAAAATTGAAGGAAGATTTTTATATGGGCAACAAAGGTTTGAAAGAGACATATCAGACAAAGCCTTGGAAGCTACAAAAACACACCAAAAACCACATGGATTTAATTAAAAAAAAGTTCTTTATTAAATATGAAAATGGACTACAGCGGAAATCCTATACAGACTTTATCTGGGAGTAAGCATCATGGAACACCTTTTTAAGCATCATGGAACACAGGGGGAACTGACTTCTGGGTAAACACACAGAAGTAAAACGTAAAGGTAAAGGTACCCCCGACCAATAGGTCTAGTCGCGGACGACTCTGGGGTTGTGGTGCTCATCTCGCTCTATAGGCCGAGGGAACCAGCATTTGTCCACATACAGCTTCCGGGTCATGTGGCCAGCATGACTAAGCCACTTCTGGTGAACCAGAGCAACGCACGGAAACACTGTTTACCTTCCCGCCGGAGTGATACCTATTTATCTACTTGCACTTGGTGTGCTTTCAAACTGCTAGGTTGGCAGGAGCTGGGACCGAGCAACGGGAGCTCACCCCGGCACGGGGATTCGAAGCACCGACCTTCTGATGAGCAAACCCTAGGCTCTGTGGTTTAACGCACAGCGCCACCCGCGTCCCTTTATACCACAGTAAGGTAAAGATAAAGTGACCCCTGACCATTAAGTCCAGTCGTGACTGACTCAGGGGTTGTAGCGCTCATCTCGCTTTATTGGCCGAGGGAGCCAGCGTACAGCTTCCAGGTCATGTGGCCAGCATGACTAAGCCGCTTCTAGCGAACCAGAGCAGCGCACGGAAACGCCGTTTACCTTCCCGCCGGAGCGGTACTTATTTATCTACTTGCACTTTGACGTGCTTTCGAACTGCTAGGTTGGCAGGAGCAGGGACTGAGCAACGGGAACTCACCCAGTCGCGGGGATTTGAATCGCCGACCTTCTGATCAGCAAGCCCTAGGCTCTGTGGTTTAACCCACAGTGCCACCCGTGTCCCTTTATACCACAGTACATTAGTCCTAATCCCGTGACACAATTGTGCAACTGCCAGGACTGCACATGAGGAGTACTTTTAGAAAGCATCGGTTATGCCAAATAGCTGTTTGGAAGGGAGGAGAGAGGGGGACATAATTCAGCTCCCCCTCCCAAACAGCTGATCACACATAAATTTTCTGCTAGCCTGTCTATGCTTGGAGCTTCTGCAAGCTAGATTTGTGGGAAGTCCATGGCCTGCTGGCAGGGATTTTGTTCTTTCTCAGGTTTGCAAGATCAGGAGCATTTCCCACCTGTTTACATGAGCATTTTAAAGAGATATGCTTGTGGGAAGCTGTTTCCATGCATTGCCAGTCCATACCTAGACAGGGACAATTATTCTTGCAGCATTTTCAAAATATGGAAATTTCCAATGCAGTGTATAAAGAAAACACTTTGCTTGTGGAATGCAAAGAATCCTGAATATTTTGGAAACCACAAACATCAAATAGGAGACAACATTTTACTAGAGTGGCTACTTTACCTATGAACATCAACAATGTACCTATCCATTCATTCATTCAAAATCTTTTCTGGAGCTTTAGATGGCAAAAACCCAGCAAGAACCCCTCTAAAAATCCCTACAAGCTCATGATACAAAACCAGAGCCATAAAAATAACTTTGTAATAAAATAATTGATAACAACAAAACAACCATCATATTATTTGGGTTCTCTGGTGACATCAGGAGTTTATATATTTATTTCCCACCACATTTGAATCAAAAGTAGAACCCCAATAACCTCAGTGGTGTTAATGAGGCTTCTCCATTAACCAGTTCAGCCTATAAGAAGATCTGCTTCTATGAATGTGTTAGGAACATGTGGGGAGTCTAATTTGGTGTCAGGTTTTAAAACTCTCCAAGACAGGACACAGCTAGGGGGTCTGGATCTGGCACAGGCAGATCAAATCCCCAAGGGTAGGGGGCAAAATATATTCTTGAAACTGGGCTGGCAGCCAGGCAGGTTCCAGCTCAAGCAGGTAAGGAAGGGAAGATTAAGCCATGCAGTCTGCATGACTACAGAGCTGGACAAATGCTTCAGACTGAGGGCTCCACAATTGCACAGGCCAGAATTGGTTCTCCGTCTCACCTGTTTGGGCTAAAGGTGTGCCAGTTACACCACTTTGGTGGGACCATTTGTGTGGGATATTCAGGGTATCACAGCCAGAGATGGGCAAAGTAGAGGGATTCTTTCTTCCTTTTCATACAAAAAAGCCAAGTAGTCATAACTTTAAAAGGAAAGGAAAGTAAAAAGTAAAAGTAAGGAAAATATGCAGCTACCTCACAATTAGGGTTAAGACCCCCTCCCCGCAATTCAGTCTTTGATGGGATTTTTGTCCAACTACACACAGGGGCGTAGGAAGGGGAGACGAAGGGGGTGGCTCGCCCCAGGTTCCATCATGGAGGGGGGTTACAATTACTGCCCCAAAGGTCTTATCTTACTATACTAGGGATTATATAGCTATATATGAAATTTCATGCATATCAATTAATATCTTGACCCTCCTCCACGAAAATAGCTTTTAACTTGGCTGTTTTCCTATGTCGTGAAGGCTGAAATTTCAATTCAATGGAGCACTTACTGTTCCCAACCCTAACCCTGCGGAAAGCCATCTAATTAGACTTTAATTTGATTTTGACATGTTTTTAGGAGGTAATTTAATTATTGTTTGATTTTACACCAACGTTATGTATCTGATGTTAGCCACCCTGAGCCCGACTTTGGCCAGGGAGGGTGGGATATAAATAAAAGTTTTTTATTATTCTTACTTGTTATTATTCCTTTGTAAGAAAATATGAAATAACGATAAACAATTTTTGCAGGCAAAAAAATAAAATAATAAAAATAAAAATCAATGGGGGTGTGTGTGTGTGACAAGAAATTTTCCGCACCGGGTACCACCTGACCTTCCTACGCCTCTGACTGCACAAAAGCCTCCCAATAGTTGAGCTGAATATTTTGGCTCAGCACTAGTTCTGGCTGGGCTAATGAGCCGCAGTACGCTGTGGGTTAAACCACAGAGCCTAGGGCTTGCCGATCAGAAGGTCGGCGGTTCGAATCCCCTGTTGCTCGGTCCCTGCTCCTGCCAACCTAGCAGTTCGAAAGCACGTCAAAGTGCAAGTAGATAAATAGGTACCACTCCGGCGGGAAGGTAAACGGCGTTTCCGTGCGCTGCTCTGGTTCGCCAGAAGCGGCTTTGTCATGCTGGCCATATGACCCGGAAGCTGTACGCCGGCTCCCTTGGCCAATAATGCAAGATGAGTATGCAACCCCAGAGTCGGTCACGACTGGACCTAACGGTCAGGGGTCCCTTTACCTTTTACCTTCTTTTTTGATTATATAGGTAGAGCTGTGTTGTGGGAAAGATGAAGCCAGTACTCCTCCAGTACATGGAAGCTGTTTTGGTGCTTTATGGCAGAAAGCACATGGGTTCTGCAGAATAAATCCCCATTTTGAATCCCTTGGCATCTTACAGTTGGTTCTTTGTCAGGAGGGCCCAGAATGCTCCATTTAGTCACACAGATGCAGTCATCTCCCACTCCTTTTGATTCTAGTATGATTTGGACGATTCCTGGAGGGCCACTGTTCCACTTATCATTTCTTACCATTTAAAGCTACTGTGCTAATATATCACCCTGTATAGTGTGGCGCACATTTTACTTGAAAAGGGGTAAAATTGATGTGTGCGCGCTCACTGAACTTGACAAGAAAAACCAGCTTACCTCATTGGTAGCATTAAATTTTAACATCCAGGTTTCATAAATTGAAGACGGAGTTTTGCTTAAATGAATGAATAGCAATTATATTCTCAAAGAGAGAAAAAATATATTATTTTTCTGCTTAAAATAAAATTTTAAAATTCAATCTAAACTTGTAAACCTAAGCTTCTATTTCGTATTCTGCAGGCTTTCTAAAACGTGTTTGTAGTGTGGATATAAGTAATAATGTAAACACAGAGACTGATGGACCTAGTAGGGGAACATTTCCAGACAGTAATACTTCAACTGACGTCATATGGGAATGCCTCAAAGAGTACTGTATATATTATTACAAAAATATACTAGTTCAGTTATAGCTTTTTCCAAAGGGTTAGGGTTAGGGTTAGGGTTTTTTATTTTATAATTTTTATTCCCACTTTTCATTTCCCAAAATCCAGCTCTGTAACATGGAATTCTACTCCCACAGTTACTACAACAGCCCCTGGTGTATCTTAAGGACTGTCACATGGAAGATGGAATAAGATTGCTTTCTCCTGCTCTGGAGGAAAGGACCCAAATCAATGGATTCAGGTATGCCATCTGGGGGAGACTGGTCTTTGATATGGTAACCTGCATAAGTGAACAATATTATTGTTTTGGTCAGTACAGAAATGGGAGTGTGAATGGATAGGATTTTATCTTGTAACTTCTACAGACCAATCCTGCTTCTTCACCTGGGGGATGATGCCCTTTTCTCTCAGTCCAGCATAAAATATCTATGAGCCATGTGAATTCAGAGAATCCATTGTTGTTGTTGTTTAGTCGTTTAGTCGTGTCCGACTATTCGTGACCTCATGGACCAGAGCACGCCAGGCACTCCTGTCTTCCACTTCCTCCCGCAGTTTGGTCAGAGTCATGTTGGTCGCTTAGAGAACACTGTCCAACCATCTCATCCTCTGTCGTCCCCTTCTCCTTGTGCCCTCTATCTTTCCCAACTTCAGGGTCTTTTCCAGGGAGTCTTCTCTTCCCATGAGGTGGCCAAAGTATTGGAGCCTCAGCTTCAGGATCTGTCCTTCCAGTGAGCACTCAGGGCTGATTTCCTTCAGAATGGAGAGGTTTGATCTTCTTGCAGTCCATGGGACTCTCAAGAGTCTCCTCCAGCACCAGAATTCAAAAGCATCAATTATTTGGCGATCAGCCTTCTTTATGGTTCAGCTCTCACTACCATACATCACTACTGGGAAAACCATAGCTTTAACTATACGAACCTTTGTCGGCAAGGTGATGTCTCTGCTTTTTAAGATGCTGTCATTGCTTTTCTCCATTATCTTCATGCAAAGAGACATGGTATGTGTAATCTTCTTCATGATGAACTTCCTCTATCCAGACATGAGTTAGAATTTCATGAGTTAGAATCCCAATGCAGCCTTCGTAGTTAGCTCTTAATTCCAACATGTACATGCCCTTTCATAGTCACCTATGATTAATAACATTACAATTTGGTTTTCACTTTCAGAAGAGATTATCATTTTGATGATTATCTGGCTTGGTTCCAACTGGTCAGAGTTGGTTATGGTTGCAGAAACACAACCACTGGTTCAATTGTTTCTTAAAGAAGGTTCATTAGATGAAGGTGTGATCATTGTGATTTCTGGTTCTGCTTTTGATCTATTTCTCTTTTTCCACCTTCAGGGTTCTGCAGTATTTTTTTTGCAAACACAAACACAAACACTCGAAGACGTACAAGCACATTACATTAGTAGCACACAGCTCATCAGATTAAAAATTAAGCAACCGCCACTGCTGCTACTGTCAGAGGCTGTGAAACACCTTTGAATTCCACCATAATTCCACTTGATGTCATCAGCACAGCAACGAGGTGAGTATATGTGTATAGGAGACAAAACAAAAACTAATTTAGAACAAAACAAACCTGTTCTCGTGAGCTCAAATTTAATTCTCCATAGGCAGAATGACAGTGCAGTGCATTGCTGGCTCAGCTAATCAAAAGGAGAGTTGTCGCATCAATGGCTGAACTTCTGTGGTACTAAATCAAAGAATGAGAGACAGAAGCAACGAAGAAAGTTTGTCTGTGAATGCTTCCCCTCTCCCACCATACATTTATTTTATACTTTTTCTTATTCTCTATTCTTCTGTCATACTTTTTAAAAATTGCTAAATCTATTGAATCCAACAGGACATGCTGGTTCACACATGTAAACATTTTATTTTTATTTTTATTAAAATTATGCCTATTGTTGGAATAATTTAATTTAAAGCACTTTGTGAGGTCCAACTGGAAAGCAGTTTAAAAATACTAGGGTTGTACACTAGCTCTGGTCAAATCCCTGATCCCAAACTGAATCAGACTGATTTGGGTAAACCTGGGATTGGGCTGAAGGAAGTTAAGGCAGCCCCAGATTGGACTGAGAGACCACATCTTTGTTTGAAACTCTGTCCTGCCATGAAATGCCCAAAATGTTTTTGATGCAGCACATGTAGAAGGTGATGAAGCATTGCTCCTGACACTTGTAAGTTGCCATCGACTCACTTCCATCAAGCTCAACTCAGTTTATTACAGCAAAAGCCAGCAATATAATACAGTATAATTCCAAACCAGCGATCAGAATATCACTACAAGGCATGGGCGTACCCAGGGGGGGCAGAGGGGGCAGCTGCCCCCCTAGAAGGCAGACCTAAAAGCAAAAATGATCAGCGTCCATTCAAAGCAAACCCGAACGACAATGGCTTGGCCCCCCCCCCCCAGTTTTGATCCTGGGTACACCCCTGCTACAAGGCGTCAAAATCCTAAGGATTAGAATTAAAAAACAACAACAAACCAATGGCACAAAAGAAATTTATAGTATCTTTTCCAGTAGAAGCGATTTACGTTTTTTGATGGCTAAGGTGCAAAACATGGCCACAGCTTAGGATACTGAGCTCAAAAAGTCTTCCAAAAGGAATTTGCGTAGGCTTTCGGGAATAAATTCCAGATAATATGGCAAGGGTTTAAATTTTGATAAAAGGGGTAATATAACTCGAGACCGTTCTTCACTGTAAAGTTCACAGAATAGAAGAATGTGAGTGACAGATTCCACCTTATTGGTCATGCATAGACATAGGCGCTCGTGGATAGGTACCCACAGGAATTTGCCGTGTAGTACAGCTGTAGGCAGTGCCTCAAATCAGGCTCTGGAAAAAGCCCATCTATAAGATTCATAAGTAATATTAGATAAATAAGGGGCAGCTGAAAAGTTGGGCCAAGATTTTAGACACCTGTAATTCTCAGGAAGTAAGGCATCTTCTTTTTGCAGTTCGATAGTGCAAGCCTCTAGATCAGGGATAGGCAACCTAAGGCCCGTGGGCCAGATGCGGCCCAATTGCCTTCTCAATCCAGCCCGCGGACGGTCCGGGAATCAGTGTGTTTTTACATGAGTAGAATGTGCCCTTTTATTTAAAATGCATCTCTGGGTTATTTGTGGGGCCTGCCTGGTGTTTTTACATGAGTAGAATGTGTGCTTTTATTTAAAATGCATCTCTGGGTTATTTGTGGGGCATAGGAATTCGTTCATTCCCCCCACCCAAAAAAAAAAGTCTGGCCGACCACATGGTCTGAGGGACGGTGGGCCGGCCCCCTGCTGAGAAAGGTTGCTGACCCCTGCTCTAAATATACAAGTTATTCCTTACTATAGTTTGCTCAGCTCAGAGCACTGATATGTCCTGCAAAGTGGTCTTATCTTGCTCCTCAGGACATGTTCAACTGCTTGGAGTATGTCAGTGGCTACCTTGCCCACAAAAGAAGAGTTTAACGTTCAACTTCTTGACAAAGGATATGGAGGGGGCAGTTAGAAAGAACGGAGAGCAGGAAGAAAGGACAAAGGACACCAACAGACCATCCACAAATGAATTGCTTGGCTCCCACCAGCTTCAAGCAGCAGTATGGCTAGCTCAGTCTTCTCAGCTTTGCCATGGCTGTGTGAGTTGAAGCTTTGTCCCTCGTTAGCTCATATAGTGAAAGAGCTCAGCACTCCCTCCTTTAAAAAATCAAGGAGCCATGGGTAAGCAAACTCACAAACAAAAGTCATCAGCAAATTACTTCTCTAAATACAGAAATCAGGTTCTGGGTGTGGTAACAAAAGAAGCACATGCTGTTAAAAGGAACAAGACACAAATAAGCCTGCATTGAAGATGGCAAAAGCCTCTAAATACAGTCTTCTGCCTGTGTTGTAGAAATGAACAGAAACCTAATTAAACTCTAATCTGCTGTCTAGACAGATATTTGCCCATCCAGTCACATATGCTGTAGAACCAAACAAGTTTAAGAAAGCTTGAGAATTGTTTCGAACTCTTCCACTGCTCCTCTTTTGCTGCCCTCTTGCTGAGATCACCGGCTCTCCTTGGCTCTGAGGTGTGTCCCCCAATCCATCACCTCCACTGAGAAGAACTCCATGTAGAGCAGAAAGTGTGCAGTCCACAATAGCAGCAGGAGTTCAGAAGCTCCTAGAGACATATGGTTGGCCGCCATGGGGAGCAAGGGTAATAGGGAACCTCGATTAGCCTTGATCTGATCCAGAAAGGTCATTATTTTCTTCTTCTTTGTTTGAAACAGTGAAGAACCATAGTGGCAAACCAAGAACCCATTGGGGAATATGGAGAAGAAAGAATAATGGATGGCTGTCCAAGGACTAGGAAAATGTATAATGGAAGGGAAGGGCCTCTAGGGGCAGGAGGCATAGCTGTCAACCCTCCCTTTTTTGGCAGGAAACTCCCTTATTCCAATGCCGTTTCCCGCTGCTATCCCAGATAAATTGATATCCCTTAAATTTCCCGGATTTCAAAGGAAGCAGCTCCTCTCCCTCCCTGCCGGCCAGGGAGGCTCCTCAGCTGCATTGCTCGGCTGCCAATAAGGAGTCTGAGACCGACTGGGGGCAGAACTTGCATGCCTTGTGCAGCCAGACCCTCACGCCCAACCAGACAGACAGCCTGCCTGCCGTCTATGTGCTCGCTCTTTCGCTCACCCGTTCGCGCGCAGCCTCTGGAGCGCAGGGTGGCGAGGCTACTTGGTGCCATTGCACCGCCCTCGCAGCATCCCTTATTTTCAAATTCGAAAGTTGACAGCTATGGGAGGAAAGAGTGAATGAAAGGTTGAGAGAAGGAAGAAAGAACACGTTATTTCATCTTTTCTTACAAAGGAATAATAATAAGTAAAAATAAACTTTTATTTATATCCCGCCCTCCCCGGCCGAAGTCGGGCTCAGGGCAGCTAACATCAGATACATGACATTGATATAAAATCAAACAATAATTAAATTACCTCCTAAAAACATGTCAAAATCAAATTAAAGTCTAATTAGATGGCTTTCCGCAGGTTTGGGAACAGTAAGTGCTCCACTGAATTGAAATTTCAGCCTTCACGACATAGGAAAACGGCCAAGTAAACAGCTGTGTTTGTGGAGGAGGGTCAAGATATTAACTGATATGCATGAAATTTCATATACAGCTATATAATCCCTAGTGTAGTAAGATAAGACCTTTGGAGCAGGCATTTTTGAAAAAGAAAAGTTTTTTATGAACCACCCTAGTAGGGCAGTAATTGTTCCTTGATAATTTGTCACCCAGTCCATGACGGAACCTGGGGCGGAGCGCCCCCCGCCTCCCACTTCCTATGCCCCGGGATCCTCTGCTTGCAGCTGCAGCCACGAAGGAGGATCCTCCGTTTGTGGCTGTAGTGGCAACGGAGTGATCCCACCACCATCCATACGTACGTAGTGATGCCGCACATGAGCTGTACATAGCGGTTTGCCGACGGTGCTGGGATCCTCTGCTCGTGGCTGCAGCCGCGAATGGAGGATCCTCCACATGCGGCTGCAGCGGCGCGATGGCTGCTCATGCCGCCGCGAGCCCCCACGGGGTGCCTTCTTGTCACCCCCCAGACATGGCACCCGGGGCCAACCACCCCCCGCCCCCCGTTACAATGCTACTAAATCAGAGACAACTTTAGGGACCCCATGCTAACATCATTCTAAAAAGACACTCCCCAAACGTCAACAGGGTCATAGGCATCTAATTGGCCACTGCGAGAACAGTGGACCTTTGGCCTGATCCAGCAGGGCTACTCTTTCAGTGCCTTTGGTAGCCCTGACATTCATAATGCCTGTTTGCTGGCTTTTGGGCCACTTATGGGCTTATATGATGCATTAGCATAAGTCTGTTCGACAGGTGTAAATTTTAAACTTTTAAAACTGGCCGAACTTGACTGTTAATAAATCCAGGGAGAGCTAATATATTTCACTCAACAGAGGCAAAATGGTTTATTTTGGCTTCCTCTGTGAGAGCAACACCTGGCTAAGAGTTTTCAATAAGATTTATAGTTGGCACTAGACCTGGTTCAGACAGTCAGAAGGCTCCATGCAATCATCTGCGAGAATGTCCTGGGTCACTGGCAGGCTCACAAACCAGCAGGGATTTTCTGCTTCAGGCACCAAAATATCCAAGGCTGGTCCTGCCCTTAAGTATGGGTGAAGATGTGCATCTTGAATTGTGTGCAGGAGATGAAAAAAATCAAACTGCTCTGAGTAGGATCATAATGCAGTGAACTTTGAACAGGCAGAATAAGGTAGATAGGTACTGTAGCTAAAGCCTTGTCTGCCATTTTTCTTCTTTTAGGATTAAACATTTGGCTTTTTCCACACAAGTGAAGAATTATGGATGAACTGTAATTATGAATAAGACTCATTCTTGGGGGAATTATAAATAACCGAACACAAAACTACACAAAGGACAGATTACCTTTCTAGTTTCCAAGGCATTTTGCTTTCTTAAAAAGATGATTGCAGCATGTTTTAACATATCTGTTGTCAGTCATCAAACGTACACCAAAAGCTTTTGTATACCAAATTTTCAGCTCCCCAACACATAATTAAAGGGTTTCCCCCCATTAATTATTTGCTTTGTGTTTCAAACTAGGTGCATGCATATAAACAAATGTTCCAAAGCCTGTAAAGCAAAATATTAGGGGGCCACACCTCAAATAATAAATTATTTCATGCTCAGAATACCTGTTTCCAAAATTATCTGCTGTGTTTAGTTGTGTAACTCCCAAACATTTCAGTGAGTGTGTACAGGAAAACTTACTAGAACTCAGGGTCACCCATTGGAATTTATTGGCAGTAGCCAGGACCAACCAACGATTGTGTCACAAACTGAATTTTAACATATGCAATTAACCACCTTGAGATGTGATGACCACTGGCTTAGGATAGACCTGTTGACTGAGTACAGTGGTACCTCGGTTTAAGAACAGTCTGGTTTAAGAACAATTTGGTTTACAAACTCCGCAAAACCGGAAATAGTGTCTTGGTTTGAGAACTTTACCTTGGTCTAAGAACGGAATCTTCTCGGTGGAAGGGCACCAGCGGCAGGAGGCCTCATTAGGGAAAGTGCGCCTCGGTTTAAGAATGGTTTTGGTTTAAGAACGGACTTCCAGAATGGATTACATTCATAAACCGAGGTACCACTGTACATGCCTTTCAATAGCTGACAGCAAAGATGATATCATGGAATATCCATGTCTAGAGCCAGTGCAGTGCACTGGTTAGAGTGCCAGACTAGGACCCGGGAGACCAGGGTTCAAATCCCAATCTAGCCATGAAGCTCACTGGGTGACCTTGGGTCGCTCACTGCCCCTTTGCCTAACCTACCTCACAGGGTTGTTTTGGGGATTAAATGAGGAAGGGAAGAACAAATGGGGACCTGATCTCCTTCTGCAGGGCCTGTAAGACAGAGCTATTCCACCTGGCCTTCAATCTAGCCTGATCCCCTATTCCTTTTCCCCTTCCCTTTTTTCTGAAGAAACCCTTCTGGGTCCCCACATTAAAATTCTTCCCTGGTCTCCCTACTGGCCTAGCAAAACTAACTTGGCCAGTTAGCCCTGTTGATCCCACTGATGTTTGTTTTTATGCTGTTTTTAGCTGTTTTTTTACGTTGTTTTTAATCATTGTTTTGTATTTGTTGTTAGCCGCCCTGAGCCCGGTTTTTGGACCGGGAAGGGCGGGGTATAAATAAAAATTTAATATTATTATTATTAAATGACCACCACCTTGAGTTTCTTAGAGAAAAGGCAGGATATCAATGCAACAAATAAATGATATATGATCGAGGCAGTGTGCTGCTGAATACCCTTGCTAAGCTGTGGTTGGTACACAGGGCATCTTTCGCCTTCATGCCCTGCTTGTGGACTTCCTGGAAGCATCAGGCTGACCACTTCTGATGTTGGTAGAGGCAACACACAGAGACAGCAGAGCAAAGGGATATCCAATCTGTCATGAAGCTACACACTTTGGGGTACATATAACTATGTTGCGGGTGGCGCTGTGGGTTAAACCACAGAGCCTAGGGCTTGCTGATCAGAAGGTCGGCGGTTCGAATCCCCGCGACGGGGTGAGCTCCCGTTGCTCGGTCCCAGCTCCTGCCCACCTAGCAGTTCGAAAGCACGTCAAAGTGCAAGTAGATAAATAGGAACCGCTCCAGGTGGGAAGGTAAACAGCGTTTCCGTGCGCTGCTCTGGTTCGCCAGAAGTGGCTTTGTCATGCTGGCCACATGACCCGGAAGCTGTACGCCGGCTCCCTCGGCCAGTAACGCGAGATGAGCGCCGCAACCCTAGAGTCGGACACGACTGGACCTAATGGCCAGGGGTCCTTTTACCTTTAACTATGTTGCTGAGGGCACTGCAAATGCGCAAATTAACGTTTTCACAAAGGCTACCAAAGAGAGGGCATTTCTAAGCACTATCACAAAGAGTCGTTTCAAATCAGTTGCAGAATAAATGTATTTGGGATTCCATCCTCAGACATACACAATAAGTACTTGAACAGGTCAATTTCAAGGGCTGCTGTGCTCAGGCTATCCTATTGCAGTCCCAACCATTTGTCACTCTGCTCACAGCATCGAAACAAAGGCAAAATGGGTGTCCCTAGACTAGGGTCTGACCGGCAGCTCCGCTGCCCACCCACGATTCACCCATCTTTGAATAGGCTCGTGCTGCCACTTCAGTGGCGCACTTCACTGCTGCAAAAGATGATCCATGGGATCAGGTTGCCAGACATATTAATGACAAATGTTGGACATGGCTAACTTAAAAGAAGAGAGTCTCCTCTCAGAGCTTAACCTTAACCAGTCTTGACATCAGTCAATTCTTTTTCTTCCCCCTTTTTTAAAAAAAGCAGGATGTAGCTGACCTTGCAGGTCTGTATCAGTTCATCGCTGTTGGCATCTACATTTTACAGCTCTTGACAACTTGCAGGTCTCACAAGGCCACTTTTAACATTTCGTCCACCTTCTAGTGCTACCCGGTCACACAGGTACTGAAATACATTGCTAGGCATGCATGCCAGCCGTGGTGCTCTTTGGCATCCGGCTTTCACATTTACTCCAAATATACATTTGATTCTTTGTGCAGGCAGCTGGGTGTCCAAAAGACCATTCCAAAAGTGATAAAGGATTGGTATGGCTTCGTAAGAGGCATTATCATGCTGGCTGTGGTCTGCCTCCACAGCTGGAGGCAACAATATTCCCAAATACCAATTGCTGGAGACCATAGGAGGGGAGAGGGCTCTTGTGGACATCCCGCTTGGACTACTGCAATGCGCTCTACGTGGGGCTACCTTTGAAGGTGACCCGGAAACTGCAAGGAGCTGTAAACCTAAAGGAGCGTCTCCACCCCCACCGTTCAGCCCGGACACTGAGATCCAGCGCCGAGGGCCTTCTGGCGGTTCCCTCACTGCAAGAAGCAAAGCTACAGGGAACCAGGCAGAGGGCCTTCTCGGTAGTGGCGGCCACCCTGTGGAACGCCCTCCCATCAGAGGTCAAAGTGATAAACAACTACCTGACATTCAGAAAATACCTGAAGGCAGCCCTGTTTAGGGAAGTTTTTAATCTGTGATATTTTAATGTATTTTAATGTCTGTTGGAGGCCGCCCAGAGTGGCTGGGGAGACCCGGCCAGATGGGCGGGGTACAAATAAAAAAAACATTATTATTATTATTATTTGATGGGTGCTTCTTCATGGATTTGTGAAAATTATGATTTGTTCTTCAGACATGGGGGGAAATTCTTCAGATATGGGGAAAATTCCTCCTGCAGCTAAATATCAGAATCAATCACATAAAGAACCTTGACTTACCCTACTCAGACTTTTCTCTCATACGAAAAGCTGCCCTTTTATCACTTACCATTCCGATTAGTGAAAGTTGCAAATGCCTAGACTGGGTCTCACAGGCTGGAGAAATATAATCATTGATTTAGCTTGCCATCCCTCAAGGGGAAGAAATAAACTGCAGGGCTAGAAATGAAACAGAGGATGCAGAGATGCTCAGCTTTCAATTTGTCCATGATCTTGCTGTGAGGGGGTACACAATTTTCTGAAACATAAAAACACACCCATGATAAAGGAATCTGACAACAACAACAACAACAACAACAACAACAACAACAACAACAACATTCTATTAATATTTTAAAATGCTAACTAGTTGTTAACTTGCTACCACTGAGCCAAATTGTTCTACGTGATTCTGATTTAATTTGCTGACTTATCTGTGCAATTGCTTATCTGTTTGTTTTAATTAAGGTAACTGAAAATATTCAACTAAGCCAGAGACTTACTTGAAATGGAGTAATAGAAAATTAGTTTTAGAAACCACCACCACCAGCAGCAGCAGCAAAGCAAGAAAACTGGAGCAGAAAGAATTAAGGATACCCAATCATCTTCCAAATTAATCGAGCTAGCTCTTCAGATGAATTGATTTCTGTCCCGTTATTTACTCCAATTTTGATCTTTCACATTGATTGACCTCAGTGATCATTGAGCAGAATGAGCAGTTTTAAGGAATCTAGCTCTTTAAGGTTTGTGCTCTTAATGAAAAAAGGAAAATGAATCTTTGAAACAGATCCTTGTTACTTATTATTTTAAGATGTTAACAATCCCATATTGCAATTAAGTCATTCCCTGGGCTTGGAAGAGGGAAGTCGGGTATTTGCCCCTGGAAAACGATTCATGGATTGGGAAATGATACAGCTTTAATGTTGTTCAGCATATTTTGAATAGGGGTCAAGAATGGCACTCTAAGGGAGTGTTGTAAGAATATCAAGGTCTTATATATATATATAATAATTGTTCATAAGTGCGCCAAGCAAAACAAGGCCACATGTCTGAAGCAGCACAGGAAGACAGGCCTGTCTCCATTTTGACTCCCAAACTGACAAACTGTTTCTCTGCAAGGAAGGAGGGGGGATTGTCTCAGGAAAATAAAGTGATAATTCCTGGTTTCCTGATGCCTGAGTGCCAGACAAAAGGGTGTGATTAACTTGGCTGGGAAACAGGGAAATGTAAATATCTATTTTGTTTTACTTGATGGGTTTTTGGGTGGAGTACAAGAGGAGGCATGGGGAGGGTCACGGATGCTCAGAGTACTGCTACCAGACCTCCCCTTTCATGATGTAACTGTGATGTATCTGGCGGGTGGTCCTGGGTTACACCCCTTTTTGTGATGTATGTATGATGTATAGGGGGGTGGTCTTGAGCAGGAGGGGGGGATTTCAAAAGTCTATATAGGAGCTGACACACCATTGTTCTGGGTTCCTCCTCCCTCCTCCATTTTGGGAGTGAGGGCCTCTGTTGCAACAGATATAATAAAATTTTGCTTCTCAGTTTTTCTCTGGTTGGCCTCTGTAAATTTACTCCTACGGATGGAGAACCTGGGAAGGCTCTTGTGTACCCCATAAGGGAATAAGAGCAGATTTTTGTTTATTTCAGGAGTATTCATGTGAATTTACCCACCTTGTAAGGCTTGTTTGTGCTATGAAGCAAGTACCATTTTCTGCAGATGTTCTCCAGCACAGAATGTTAAATGAGGTTCTGCACATGTGCAGACAGCCCTTATCAGACCAGCTGCTCAAAGCCAGCTGCCTTTTGGGTTCATGGATGTACAGACATTCTTCCATGTCCTGGAAAAAGCACTAACACTTGTTTCTGCATTTCTTTCTCTCTCTCTTTCTCCATGCTGTCCCCACTCCTCAGATCTTGCAACCAAGCAAAAGCATGCACACTAAATATAAGTTTAAACTGCAGATGTTATTCAGCGACAGACTTACCGTAGGTTTTACCTACTAATCTTTATTTTTTACTCCTGTGTGTGGCCAAAGTTTGACACCCTCTTTCCAAAGCCAGATAAGAGGTGCTGGGCTTTGGGAAACAATCGTGAGGGCTCTGGCAGGGTCCTAGAGCCCTCCAACTTCCTTCCCAAACCCTGGTACCGGTAAGTGCTTGCCCAACTTTGGGAGGGAGGGACTCTAGCACCCTGTCAGAGCCCTCACACCTCCTTCCCAAAGTTGGTTTTGGTTTTGGTTTCTTTTAATTTCTCATTTTTTCCAACCTAAAGTTCAGTTCTCCACATTTATTTATCATTTACTTATTTTTTTACAAAAAATTATTATGAAGATTTGCTGGCAATTTAATCCGCAGTTCTCCCAATATATGCATTTTTGTATGCAATTTTGACAAATATACATATTTTTTCAAGCATTTTCCCTTATTTTGTATGTTCATGAGTGCATTTATGCACACTTTCCCCATGTTGTGCACCCTTGAGACATATGATTCGACTGGAGAGCTGCAAAATTTAGAGAAGTATGGATCTTGAAGGATGGCTGTGTTTTAGTCCATGTATTGTTTTGGAAATTTCTCCTCCACCCCCATCTGGAGCAACACTTTGTGGGGAGTATGGCAGAAAATTAAAATGGTCTCTCTAAAGTGCTCAAGGATGCCACATGCCGACTTTCTGAATCGGATAATCTCTTGTTTAAATCTTGATTCTGTCATGAACTCAGGATCTGAGTTGGGCCAGTATCTCCTGGACTCAGTGCCCCTCTTTGCCCATAATATGGAGTTAGTATCTCTATATGCTAAGTACCAGGCCCAATCAGTGAAAGTAGCCTTGAGACTTTTCCAAATGAAAGTCCTCCCTCTTCTTTTGGTGGGCATCTCCTTAGGCTCCCGTAGGGATTTCCTGAAATTGGACTCTATCCAAACACACTTTCTTAGAACCATCCTTAGGATCCCCCCCTCGGTGCCGGGCACGGTTATGAGACTTGAGGTTGGCTGGCAAGCTTTACGATATGTGGCCTTGAAGACGAAGCTTTGGCTATGGCTCAAGCTTTGTTTTAAACCAGTGGGCATCGCCCCCTTGACATTGAGGGATGATTTCCAGTCATCATGGGAAAGGGAGGTCATAAAAGAGGTGCAGTCCTGTGGATTGTCACACCTCTACCTGGAGTCCATGACGTATAATCAAGCTAGAACTGCAATCTCCCGGAGATTGAGCGATATTGCCAGACAAGAGGACATAGCTCAAGTGAAACCAGGGATGTTCCTAGGGGACCAGATATATCAAATGACACCAGCCCCCTATATCACGGAAATCCACTATGTGGAATACCGCAGACTTCTTACAGCGGCTAGACTTGATTCTGCGGTATTGTGGGGAAGGTACAAGGGAGTTCCATATGCCCAGAGAACCTGTCACTGTACTATGGGTGTGGTTGAGTCTACCGAACATATCCTTCTGTCTTGTCCTCTCTATGTAGAACTTAGGCAAAATCTTATAACTCCACTTTTATGTCAATCTAGCTTTCTACCCAGAGAAAGACAGGTTTTATATTTACTGAATAATATTACTAGAAATACGGCCTTCCTGGTGGCTAAATTTCTTTTTTTAGCTTTTAAGCGTCACAAGATTTTAATTGATTGTATCGATATGGGGCTATTTGTTTAGTTCCATTCTATTGTGGATTATGTTTCCTTTTTTCCTTTTTTTCCAAAGTTCTTTCAGATGCTTTTAATTCTGTACAAATGTATTCTTCTGACTGACGGTCGAATAACAGAATGATGATGATGATGATGATGATGGAGTTAGTAACGGTGGCCTACCTTACAGGATCGTTGCACAGATTTGTAAGAACATTTATGTGAAGCACCTTGAACATTCTGAAGCTCAACAGTTGTTACGACTACATATCTATATATCAGCCAATCTATATCTTGCCTATCTATGTAGATACAATTGGCTGGGATGAGGAGGCGATGGAGACTTTGCGTCACAAAGTGACCACATAGCTTTGCAGATGTCTGATGCTTAACTGTACGAGTATTATATAGATATAAGCCCTGTGATTGGTTTCGTGTGTGTGTATGGCACGGAAGAGGGCGGATAGCAGTTACAAATTACCATTACGGCGCCCCGATGCAGCGGCTTAACTCAATTTAGCAACCAAGTCAATGTTTTGCCAACAAGCTGCCATCAGGACACTGTGCCTTATTAAAATCCCAGCCGCGCTTGGGTACTGACTTTGAGAGGTTGGTGGAGGGGGGGACTGTAGCGGAGAGAGAGGATTGGGGAGGGGGGGAGAAAGGTTAAACTGCATATCAAGTACTGAAGGGAGCTGAAAGGATGTGGAGCCCAATTAAACCTTCAGCGCAGCTCTCGCTCATAAACACTTGCTCCTTTTATTCCCCCCGGATCACATTTCCGAGGCATTTCGAGAGGGAACCCAGCAAGAACCGTTTCATGAAAGCTCTGTTATTGAGCCTCAGGTCCAGCCCAGTTCTTCTGGGTGAGTGCCTTCTTACTCCCTCTCTATTAATCATCCTCTGGCCTTGCAACACCTGGGACTGACTTCCACCCCCACTGTTGCTATATCGACGCTATTCCCTGTTGATTTCCTCATTTTCTCAGCCCAGGCTAGAATGACCTCTTTAAAATTCTTTATAAACGTCAGTAATTGCTGCATCAAACTTCAATTCATTACTTTCCCGGGCCTCATGTATTTTGATGATATGAAAGTTGACCACATTTACATGCAAATTGAAGTTTTTTTATATTAATAAGGGCCAGTAAAAGGAGAAGGCTGCATGGGTAATACTCCATTATGACTTTTAAATACATTTGCCCATGTTTCGCCGCTCGGCATTAGCGTGGTCCGGCCACGAGGAAATCATGTCGGGCTGATTGCAATTTTGTTTTCCAATTGAAAGTACAATTTCATCAGGTTCCCCTGTCATTTCTAATAACGGCTTAAGTTTGTTTGCTAAATTGAAGAATTTCTCCCAGTCGCTGGTTGGGCGAGAAAACAGGTGAGCACCGGCAGCTGTTCTCCTGTGAAGTGCATCATTTATGAACTACCACCGGAACCAATCCCACAAGGGTTTGCAGGATAAAAGGAGCAAAATGACGGATGGCCCGGTGCAACGGAGATTCGTTATTTTTAAGCATGTTAACTTTTAATAGAAAACTTTCGCCGGCACAACAGGGTTTTTATTTATTTATTAATGCAGTGTTTATAACTGTTTGTGTCAGAGCAAAAAAAACATACCAAAAAAATAAAATAAAAAACCCCACACAGAACCGCATGAAGAGGAAGGCAAAATCCGCAACGGTGCAGAAAATCTGGAATGGATATGCATGCACTTATATGAACGCTTGCTCATGAGGTGGGTGGGCGCCCGTTTTCATTTTCTCTGGCCGCAGCCCCCACGGCCACCATATTATATACAATTCCAGGCCACCTCCCCAGCCTTCTGAAGTAGCTTTTTAGGTGATATATTGGAAGCTAGTCATAGGATAGGGACGCGGGTGGCACTGTGGTCTAAACCACAGAGCCTAGAGCAGGGGTAGGCAACCTAAGGCCTGGGGGCTGGATGCGGCCCGGTCGCCTTCTCAATTTGGCCTGCAGGTGGTCCGGGAATCAGCGTGTTTTTACATGAGTAGAATGTGTCCTTTTATTTAAAATGCATCTCTGGGTTATTTGTGGGGCCTGCCTGGTGTTTTTACATGCGTAGAATGTGTGCTTTTATTTAAAATGCATCTCTGGGTTATTTGTGGGGCATAGGAATTCGTTCATTTCCCGCCAAAAAAAATATAGTCCGGCCCACCACATGGTCTGAGGGATGGTGGACGGCTGAAAAAGGTTGCTGACCCCTGGCCTAGGGCTTGCCGATCAGAAGGTTGGTGCTGCTATGGTTTGCCAGAAGCTGCTTAGTCATGCTAGCCACATAACCTGGAATCTGTACGCCGGCTCCCTCGGCCAGTAAAACGAGATGAGCGCTGCAACCTCAGAGTCGTCCACGACTGGACCTAACGGTCAAGGGTCCCTTTATCTTTACCTTTAGTTATAGGATGCCCTGTTCCCACAGAAACACAGGAAGCTGCCTGGACATCTTAATGATCGTTTTGTACTGTTTTGAACCATGTTTCAGTGTTGCACACCGCCCTGATAACAGTGCCGGATTTACATATAAGCTAAACAAGCTAGAGCTTAGGGCCCCACTCTCTTGGGGGCCCAAAAAAAATTAAAAGAAAAAAAAACTGGATGCACATTTCCAAAATATAAATAAAAAACAAATAAATTAAAACCTACATACAGCAACAGTGTTTTGTGTTGTGCATAGACCTATCAGGTCCATAAATTACCATATAGCATATATTTAACACAAAAACAGCAACAATTTGTTGTTGACGAAGGACAGCTGGACATATAAAGGGTCCCATTACCTTCAGTAGCTTAGGCTCTCATCAAACCTAAATCCGGCACTGCCTGATACATAGAAATGGCATCATAGAAATATTTTGCAACTGACAATCTAAATGAGCTCCTTTATACTTATGGTTCATCCAGCTCAGTATTGTCTACACTATGGATGGAAGAATTTGTTGGCTCCAGTTCTCTCAGTTTATTTTCATTTTTCCAATCTTAAATCTTTCCCATCTCCACATTTCTGCAACAATTGGTGAATATTTTCACAAGCACGTTCATTTTCAATGCACCCATTCTGACAAGGCATGCCTTCTTGTGAACATTGCATTGCAAAAATTGGACAATTGTGAATTTCAAAGGATGGTGGTGTTTCAGTTCTCATATTGTTCCAGAAAGTGTGAATTTGATAAATTCTGCTTTCAATGCAAACTGTATTGAATTTATCTCCCATTCCTTATCTATACTGACTGGTAAGAGCTCTGCAGGGTTTCAGGCAAGGGTACCTACAAGCCATATTTGGAGATGCTCAGGATTAAAGCTGCAACATATTGCATGTGAAGTATGCCCCTGCCATTGAGCCCAATTTCTGTTCTCATCCTGAAGCAAAGTTCTTAACCCGAGGTAATATTTCTGGGTTAGCGGAGTCTGTAACCTGAAGCGTCTGTAACCTGAAGCGTATGCAACCCGAGGTAACACTGTTACCTTATTTCCAGTGGTGGCATTCTGACAACAATCATGGCATCAACACCTGAGTTCTCTATTAGATGGAGTGATATATAGATAGGCAGATTAGATAGATAGATAGATAGATGATAGATAGATAGATAGATAGATAGATAGATAGATAGATGATGGATAGATAGATAGATAGATAGATAGATAGATAGATAGATAGATGATGGATAGATATAGATAGATTTGTTGTTCAGTCGTTCAGTCGTGTCCGACTCTTCGTGACCCCATGGACCAGAGCAGGCCAGGCACGCCTATCCTTCACTGCCTCTCGCAGTTTGGTCAGACTCATGTTGGTAGCTTCGAGAACACTATCCAACCATCTCATCCTCTGTCGTCCCCTTCTCCTTGTGCCCTCCATCTTTCCCAACATCAGGGTCTTTTCTAGGGATTCTTCTCTTCTCATGAGGTGGCCAAAGTACTGGAGCCTCAACTTCAGGATCTGTCCTTCTAGTGAGCATTCAGGGCTGATTTCTTTAAGAATGGATAGGTTTGATCTTCATGCAGTCCATGGAACTGTCAAGAGTCTCCTCCAGCACCATAATTCAAAAGCATCAATTCTTCGGTGATCAGCCGATAGATTAGATAGATAGATAGATAGATAGATAGATAGATAGATAAATGGACAGATGGACAGTTGGAGAGATAGATATTGTTTCTTTTAGAATAGCTTGTTCTGCAGATAATCTTTTGCTTTCCCAAACTATGTAATGAGTCACAACTCCTATAAGATAATTTTCTCCCTGTGTGTGTTTGTGTGTTTGTGTGTTTGTGCGTGTGCACACACAAACACACTGATTGCCTTCCAGTGTGTAAAACCTGAAATTTCCTTCCTATTGTGGTCAATTTTCTTTTTAGAGCCAGCCATTCACTCCTACTTTTTCACTCACTTGAAGATTAGCTTTATCTCTGAGTAGTAAACAATGTAAGTCGTTCACATAACTCTCTGAGCCACTGCATTGTAACATCAATGGCCTGGAGCGTGTGGCTTTTCCTTACGACGTTTCAATTTAAACACTACCGCACTGCAGCATTGTCACATCTCATTTACACTGTGGGACTCAGTGGGAGACAGGGATCATTACGTGGAGAACATTGAGGAAAAAATGCATTACACTCCGATCATAACCATAAAAGTAACTAAAGAGAAGGAGACACATACAGACGCACTGGCGGTCGATGTAATAAAACAGAATAAGCATTGCATCGAAAAAATGCAGGAAGGTGGAAGTTTAGAGAGAAAACTGGCCACTTCACTAAAATTGTCAAGCTTGAGTCAAATGATATTACCGCTGACACCTCTGGCTATATAGTACATTGCTTTGAGATTCTGTTTCTCTACTTTTCTTTGGTTATCACAGCCAAGGCAATTCTCTTGTGCTTTGAATGCTGAAATTATCATCCTTTATGCTGGGTTTCCCCTTCTCCCCATTCTTATTTTCTCTGCTTGCTCACCAGTGGTTTAGGTATGGGCACATATTATGCAGACACCAGTTGTATTGTGTTCTTGTTTGGTTCAAAGACAGAGACTGGTAAAGCCCAGTCAAACTTGAGAGTATTGCTGGGGAACTGGTCTGCTTTGTTACAGCTACACAACTATTTCTTCATCCCATAATTAACAAAACAAAACCGATACAAAACAAAAAGAAAATTGAAATATACTCGGAGTCAAGTGTGAATTTCATGCTCTTTATTCAGCTCATAGCAAGGAATGAATCTTTCCCCCAAACGTCTGCTATATATACATTATTTACAAAATGGGCCCCATGTGATTGGCTAATTCCAGGCTACTCCTGTAGGCCAATCAGGTTGCGGATTCACTTCATCCAGGAGCCTGATTGGCTGCTCTTGCAGGCCAATCAGGTCGCTGATTCACTTCCACCTGGAGCTGGATTGGGTGGCTCCTGCGGACCAATCAGACTGCTGCATTCTGGATCCTAATGTTCTAGGATTCAGCTCAGTACATAACAAAAATGCTTCTAGGCATGGTAGAAATGGATTCAGCGCTCCACCCCAAATATTATTTTCCTACTTAATTCACTATGACCTGGTTCGTACCCCAGAAAAGGTTCTTCATATCTGTAGGGTGGGTGTATGCCTCAACACTCCCCTTAGGCCTCTGACACAATGCATGACATGGTCTGCCTTTGTGCGTACATCTTTTCCCGCCCACCCTGTTTATTTTTATTGTAAATAATTTTTTATTAATTTTCCACAGAGTCCATGAGCTAGATTTGCCATTCTTCTTTCGTCAGTGTCTTTTCTTCCTTCCATCTTTGGGCTAACAATTTCCAGGCGGCTGTTGTAGCATAAATAAATATTTTCTTCTGTTCTTTGGGGAATTCAGTCCTTGTCAATCCTAGTAAGAAAGCTTCTGGTTTTTTTAAACAAAAGTTATTTAAACATTTTCTTCAGTTCATTATAAATCATTTCCCAGAAGCTTTTTACAACCTTACATTCCCACCACATATGATAGAACGTACCCTCTTTAATGGTTGTGTGACCATCACACCCATCACAGATAGGTAGCCGTGTTGGTCTGCTATAGTCGAAACAAAATAAAAAAATTCCTTCCAGTAGCACCTTAGAGACCAACTAAGTTTGTTATTGGTATGAGCTTTCGTGTGCATGCACACTTCTTCAGATACCCATCAGATACCAGATACCCATCACAGAGTTACCAATCCCCTTGATATCTTCATGGCATGTACCCCTGACACAATTCATCCATTTTGCTTAGCTGTTTATCTGTACTGTCCTGCTAGAGTGTCAGATTCTGTCTAGAGTAACACAGCATAAAATCTCCACCAAGCGCTCATCTTCGGCCGGTCACGATTTACTCCCAGCTTAAACTACCTCACAGGGTTTATGTGAGGGGGAAAACTGGAGTCAGGAGGAGCAAACTATGTATGGCACCATAAGACCCTTGGGAGGCATGATGGGACAATAGTAGAATAACACAACACAACACAACATGGAGAAGGTTGGATCTGATCAGGCATTCAAGGAAGCAGGACATGACAGCCCAGATGTATTATTTTATATATTATTTATTTCATAAAATTTATACACCACTTGATTGCAAAACAAACAAACGCAAAGCAGTTTACAAAAGACAAAAATCAAGAAAAAAATCACATCCCTACTTTAAAACATAAAAGTTAACATACTAAAACAGATTAAAATCACCTCAACTTTCTAAGGATCTTGGTAGGCTTGCTTAAACAGGAATGTTTTTAGCAGATGCCAAAAACCATACAGATGACCAAAATACCTCAGAATGAATTCTCTGGAATAGCTTGGTTGTTTGTATTGATCAGCCAAGGGGTAAGGAGAACTTCACCATACTGAAGTGTGGCAAAATGGTCATCTGTACCCATAGTTCCCCAGGTATTTCCATACATTGCATGCATTATTCTTGTCGGTCAAATGTCATTTGGTGAAACCATGCTTTCTGTAATTCACCCCATGCAAGACCACTCAAATTATTATGGGACACATCACACAAGCACTTCTCCCCCGACTCTACCCCAGCAGCATAAATACAATAATAAATTAAACAACTAATAATTTTCTGCCCTTTCACGATATCCAGTATCAGCTGCTTGAGGCCATAGCCTACCTCTGCCGAGAGCAAGATCTGACCCTACCACCATTTTTTTGCTAAGTTCTAAAATGCACTCAGGTGAGCATATGGGGCTCTTATAGCTTTTGATAATCCTTTGGTTCGTAAGATTATTATTGTTACTTAGTGTAATTGCCAAGTAATGTGCTGAAATTAGGGTTGTATAATTTCCCATGCTTCAGAAATATGACAGTTTGTATAAGGGTGTTTTCCCCCCCTTTTAAAATGCACCGTATGGCCAGCAAGTGACAGAATTAACTAAACAATGAACTAGTCATAAAGCTTTATGATGTTTGGGGGTATTAATTTGTCAGGGAGAACTAATTTGTCCAGCAATGGAATACATGCATGATAACACCATATGCAGAAAGATCTCGTGTAAGGACAGGCTTTCTTGTGTTCACATCTATTTAGAGTCTGTTACTTGAGCAATGCTCAGGGGAAACGGAGACAATCTTAACCAAGGAGAGGTAAGGAAGCAACCTTGCACGAGATGTCTAAATTCCACAGAGGGATAAAAAAAATAAAGGGGTAGGGAAGAAAAGCAAACAGGAGGAAAAGGGAATCAGACCAGACCTCATTTCCTTAGAGAGCTTAGTCTTTATAGAACAATAGTGCATGATGCAAAAGGTCCCAGAATCAATGTGCAGGATCTGTGCTAAAAAGATTCAGGTAAGTAAGTGACGTGAAAGCGCACACAGAGTTGACAGTACTGACTAGATGAATGGCGCTGTGGTCTAAACCACAGAGACTCTTGGGCTTGCCGATTGGAAGGTCGGCGGTTCGAATCCCCGCAACGGGGTGAGCTTCCGTTGCTCTGTCCCAGGTCCTGTCAACCTAGCAGTTCAAAAGCATGCCAGTGCAAGTAGATAAATAGGTTGGGAGGTAAACGGGATTTCTGTGTGCTCTGATTTCCATCACTGTGTTCCGTTGTACCAGAAAGCGTGTTCTCCTTCCACGTGTTGTGGTGGGGGCCAGCAAATCACCCCTCTGGTGCTGGGCGGGATCGGATAGATGGCCACAGCTCCGACTGGGTCCTGGGTTGTTGTTGGGGAGATTTAGTTGTTGCAATTTGTGATGGACAGCCCAGCGGGTATATAACCCTTGGCACGCCCTGTGATGTTCCTCTTTGCTGCGTGCAACGGATCTCCAGCCCTTCCTCTCCCTTTTATTAGGCCTCTGCATTGACCTTGCTATGCCTGTCATGGGGTCATCTGCTGTTGGGGCAGGGGCCTGGTAGGAATTTTTCCATTTGGCTGATTGGCTGGTGCCTTCTGGTTTTCGTCTACTGCGTAGCAAATAGTCACAACTTTTAAGGTTGGCGGTTAGGCATTGGTTATTGTGTTCATTGTGGAGGGGTAAAGATTGGCTGTGTCTGCCCCTCCAATGCTGCTGCTGCACGGGGAATTCCGTTAAAGGGGCAAGAGCCTTTGGGAGCATTTGGGGACCCCTGACCTCTCTTTTCTCTCTCCCCTAAGTGTTTTCCATTTACTGACGGTCGTCAGTTCTGTCCTCAGTGGGACAGATAGTCTAAACCAATGCCTATGCTGAGCGGCGCCGGAAATTGCGTCTGCGCATGTCGGATGCAGAAAATCGCATCTGCGCATGTCCGTGGTGCCGGAAATCACATCTGCGCATGTCCAGACGCTGAAAATCGCTTCTGTGCAGATGCAATTTTTGGTGTCTGGGCATGCGCAGAAGCGATTTCCGGCACCACGGACATGCACAGACGCGATTTCCGGCATCGCACTGCGCATGTCCGGCCCACGGACGCTCTCCGTGGGCTTGATCTGGCCCATGGCCAGATAACCTTGCCGACGCCTGCGCTAGGTTGACAGGAGCTGGGCGCTCACCCCGTCACACAGATTCGAATTGCCGACCTTCTGATCGGCAAGCCCGAGAGGCTCAGTGGTTTAGACCACAGCACCACCCGAGTCTCTGTCTGGATTGTACTGCCCTCCAATAGTGAACACCTTCAAACAGAGAACTGTTCTCTATAAGGTAGGACACGTGGCCACCTTAGAGAAGTCTCCATCACTTCACATTACAGAGGAGAGGAGGCGGAACCAGAGTTTCTCTTCCTCACAGCAACCTCCCGTCCTTTATCCTATGCTTCCACCCACTTGGCGCTCAGGCTTACACAGAGACACTTCTGCCATTCGATTCCCCTAGTTAGATCCCTTCTCTTTGAGATACGTTTAATTAATCCAGCCTAGGGTGAGATTAGCAACAGCAAAATGGACAGTGCATAAAACTTTTTAGGCAGTCAGCCAGCCATTCGTTGACAGGTTTGCAGTTCTTGAAGGTGGTTTTCTCTTTTTTTGGAGAAACTTAAAAGGACACTGTCAAGGCGTTATGAGGAGTCCCTCCTCCCTTGCTGCTAATATTTGATATATACCTAACACGCTTAAGTAATACTGGAATGACATACCTAAGCATAGCCCAAGCAAACATCAGGGAAAGCTCTGCCTAGCCCCCTCTGCCTCATCCCCCCCCTCCATGCCTTTGCCATCATGTCTCAATCCTGCCCTGAAGGGTGCACCTGGATTCAAAGAGCAGCTCTGTTTTCTTTCCCTCTCCTTCTGTCATGGGTTCCAGTCAGGATAGTAATGAGAGCTCATTACGGCGAAGGGTTGTCTTTGTCATAATTATCAGTGTTTGCAATGTAGCCTTCAGAGACTCCAATGCCTACAGCCCAAACACATTTCTCGGAAGCGAGTCCCATCAACATAAATGGGGACTTTCTTCCATTTTAGGTATGTTTGGGATTCCAGGCATAATCTGTCCCCGCTCTTTGTGAAGTGTACAAGGTGTATTCAAAGCGATGAAGCCTCCCCACAGAGGTGCGTCTGGAAACCTAATTATACAGCTTTTGGAGAATGCTGAAGAGCATACCCTCTAACATTTCTCTGATGACAATAAGGATGTCCTATTCCATAACAATGACAATAAGGATGTCCTATTCGGCTGATCGCCGAAGAATTGATGCTTTTGAATTATGGTGCTGGAGGAGACTCTTGAGAGTCCCATGGACTGCAAGAAGATCAAACCTATCCATTCTTAAAGAAATCAGCCCGGAGGGCTCACTGGAAGGACAGATCCTGAAGTTGAGGCTCCAGTACTTTGGCCACCTCATGAGAAGAGAAGACTCCCTAGAAAAGACCCTGATGTTGGGAAAGATTGAGGGCACAAGGAGAAGGGGGCAACAGAGGATGAGATGGTTGGACAGTGTTCTTGAAGCTACTAACATGAGTTTAGCCAAACTGCGATAGGCGTGCCTGGCGTGCTCTGGTCCATGGGGTCACGAAGAGTCGGACACGACTGAACGACTGAACAACAACAACAACAAAATTCCATAATAATAATAATGATTCTCTTATTTACACCCTGCCCATCTGACTGGGTTGCCCCAGCCACTGTGGACAGCTTCCAGCATATATAAAAAACATAATAAAACATTAAACATTAAAAACCTCCTTATACATGACTACCTTCAAATGTCTTCCAAAGGTTGTATAGTTACTTATCTCCTTGGCTCAGGGAGGGTCACATAACTCCATACCCTCCAACATTTCTCATACCCGGAAGCTGTACACCGCCTCCCTCGGCCAATAAAGTGAGATGAATGCCGCAACCCCAGAGTCGGTCACGACTGGACCTAATGGTCAGGGCATAGCTGTCAACCCTCCCTTTTTCTGCAGGAAACTCCCTTATTCCAATGCCGTTTCCCGCTGCTATCCTGGATTGTTGATATCCCTTAAATTTCCCAGATTTCAAAGGAAGCAGCTCCTCTCCCTCCCTGCCGGCCAGGGAGGCTCCTCAGCTGCGTTGCTCGGCTGCCAATAAGGAGTCTGAGACCGACTGGGGGGCGGAGCTTGCATGCCTTGTGCAGCCAGACCCTCACGCCTAACCAGACAGACAGCCTGCCTGCCGTCTACGCGCTTGCTCTTTCGCTCCCCCGTTCGGGTGCAGCCTCTGGAGCGCAGGGTGGCGAGGCTACTTGGTGCCATTGCACCGCCCTCGCGGCATCCCTTATTTTCAAATCTGAAAGTTCGAAAAAATCCCTTATTTTCAAATCCGAAAGTTGACAGCTATGGGTCAGGGGTCCCTTTACGTTTTTTTTAAAGGCCGAACATGGACATGCTTGTTCCACACACCTTTTTATAGGTTATAATTATGAATGGAGGGATAGGACAAGGAAGCATTTCCCTGCCACACATACAATGATTTGGAAATAAAAAATTCCTATGGGATGCTTCCCCGTCCCCATGGGGCGACAGCGCCTTGTGTTTGCCCTCACCTATCCAATTGGCTTCTTTCACATTCTTTCCATGCTTTTCATTTCGGGCTGGTTAATCAATATGCTAATGTCCCTACGCTGCTTCTCTACTGAGCTGTATCCCCAGCGCTTTCCAAACACCAACAAATATTAGCTGATCGCTTGCCACCTAAGTCGAGGCTTCAAAAGTACTGGATTTCCCAAACAATGGGGCTTACCAAAGCTGTGATAAGTTAAGTAGGAGAGTGATTCCTTGGTGTAATCAAGCAATGCAATGCAGTGCCGTGCTGGAGATTAGGGCTTGATCTTTGAAACCGATCTCCCAAGCCTGGAGGACAAAGCCTGAATAGCGTTTTTTGGAAACAATAGATGAAATTCTCTCCTACTCAGTAGTCAAATGACCATTGACTTCACTGGATGTCATTGCATCACAGCCTTCTTTTAGGTAGAGATCTATTGAAGTAAAGTTGAATACTTACTTGGAAGTAAGCCCCATTGAATACAGTTGGCCTCACTTTTCACTTCCATGAGCCCTCATTTTTATTTTTTATTTTTTTTATTTTTGCAGCAGACTGGAGGATCCTCAATGCAAATCTTTAGTTAGCTCAACTCAACTCATTTTATTTCGGCTTTAAGCCCATAGACATAACAACCAAAAACAGAAACAGCACAGTCTGGTTTACAATTGCTAACAGTAAAATAGATTAAAAGGGATACTCAATTGAATAAAATATGATAAAAATTTAATTGAAATTTCAAGCTGTATATAACAATCCATTGCGTTTCTTAAGTGTCAGAACTGATGTCAGAAACTTTGCCATATGTAGGGTTATAATCGAGTCTGAATCTTGCAACAGAAGAGCAAGGTAAGACTCTTCCAAATACCCCGGTAATTTATGAGTTAATGGAAGTAATAGTCTTTCAGGCGGCAGAATACAAGGGGCAGACAAACACTATGTGATGAAGGGATTCAATCGAACGGTTATCACAGGCACATAAGACCGAAACTTGGCCCCTAGAAAATCTATGAAAATGGACGTTTGAGGGGAAGACATTAAGCCATGCTTTAATAAAAGCGAAACAATCTTTAATTAGCTGTAAAGCTCAGTGGGTGCATTCTGGCAAGTCACATGTTCTCAGGAGGTAGCCATAGTTGCTTATTTTGATGATGACTGAGGAATTTGTTCTTTGGCAATTCTGATACAAGCTCACCTCACCACCACCTGGACTAATGTGTGGATTAGAACAGTCATCCTTTGGATCTTGCATTTTCTCAAGTGCTACAATGTGGTTCTTAGATTTTTTTTAAAAAGTAGAAACAATACATATTTTTAATGGATAAAATGCCTTTTAAAATGCGAATTTTGAGAGAAAATGCATTCACCAATTCATATTCAAATGCAAGTTTTGTATGGGTTTCTAAATAAAAAAGATGGAAGATGTATGGAATGGATCTATGGATGAACTTATGCAAAAGTGGTATGGTCTGAAATTGACTGAACCACCCACATTTATCTGCCCAATTTATAAAGTGGGTGGTGGACTGGTCTGCTCTCTAAACCAAAGCCTATGTGGGTAAGGGGAACTGAACACTTCCAAAATTTCTAGCCTTGTATTCTCTTTTCTTGACTGAGGACACCCTGGCACTGGGAACTGGCCCCAGAGCAGTTACACCATTGAATGTTTAAATATTTTGTACTCCTGGCAGTACCTTCCTCACCCTATATAGGCTCTAACCCTGAAACAACTTCTGACAACCAGGGACGGACAATGCTGCCAATTTCGTCTTTCTCTCAGTTTCTCATTTTAGACCGCACTGTGCCATGGAGGCGCAGGTTAATTCTGTGTCCAGGGCGGCTGTCTACCAGCTCCATCTGGTACTGTCTCGCCAGAGTGGTGCATGCTCTAGTTATCTCCCGCTTGGACTACTGCAATGCGCTCTACTTTGAAGGTGACCTGGAAACTGCAATTAATCCAGAATGCGGCAGCTAGACTGGTGACTGGGAGTGGCCACCAGGACCACATAACACCGGTCCTGAGAAGTCTACATTGGCTCCCAGTACGTTTCCGAGCACAATTCAAAGTGCTGGTGCTGACCTTTAAAGCCCTAAACGGCCTCGGTCCTGTATACCTGAAGGAGCGTCTCCACCCCCATCGTTCAGCCCGGACACTGAGGTCCAGCGCTGAGGGCCTTCTGGAGGTTCCCTCATTGCGAGAGGTGAGGTTACAGGGAACCAGAAAGAGGGCCTTCTTGGTAGTGGCGCCTGCCCTGTGGAACACCCTTCCATCAGATGTCAAGGAAATAAGCAGCTATCCTATTTTTAAGAGACAGCTGAAGGCAGCCCTGTTTAGGGAAGTTTTTAATATCTAATGCTGTATTGTTTTAACATTCAATTGGGAGCCGCCCAGAGTGGCTGGGGAAACAGATGGGCGGGGTACAAATAAATTATTATTATTATTATTATTATTATTATTATTATTATTATCATTATTGTCTCGGGGTGATGCAATAAATGCAGCATGCCATTAAAACCACAAGAACCCCTGAACGTTGCACAATACATGCTAGAATGCTCATGTATCTCATAACCCGTAGCAGAACTCCCTTAGATTTCACAGAGGGAGCAGTCTGAAGTGACCCAGTTATGTTGCTGAACCTTCACAGAATGCACCCCTAAGTAGAATTCAGAGCAGATTGCGTGGCAGTAGTGCTGCTTAGTGGTTGTAGTAGAGTGTCAGGAGACAGTGGCGAGGTCCACGCAGTGCCTACTCACCTTTTATAAATGGACATTCAGAATAGGATAAATGGGAGTGATCTATATGAGCTGACCAGTGATGTGGGTTTTCAGGATGGGGGGTCATGGGGGCGGGAATACAAGAGTTTTGGATTTGATATCCTGCTTGATATCATGTAAAAACACCAGACAGGCCCCACAAATAACCCAGAAATGCATTTTAAAGAAAAGAACACATTCTACTCATGTAAAAACACGCTGATTCCTGGACCATCCGCGGGCCGGATTGAGAAGACCCATGGGCTGCATCTGGCCCACGGGCCTTAGGTTGCCTACCCCTGCCATAGAAGTTTAGTTTGGGTTTGATATCCCGCTTTATCACTACCCAAAGGAGTCTCAAAGCGGCTTACATTCTCCTTTCCCTTCCTTCCCCACAACAAACACTCTGTGAGGTGAGTGGGGCTGAGAGACTTCAGAAAAGTGTGACTAGCCCAAGGTCACCCAGCAGCTGCATGTGGAGGAGCAGAGACACGAACCCGGTTCACCAGATTACAAGTCTACCGCTCTTAACCACTACACCACACTGGCTCTTGAGAAAACACACTTACTGGTGTTTGCATTAGGACATTTGCGCAGGGCAATTTGCATTGGGAATTTTTCAATTTGTGCCCTTGGAAACTTTTCTGATGCTTTAGTGAGTGATCTAATTTAGGGTGGCTAATTTGCTTGTATTTAGTACACAAAGCTAAACACTCTGAACCTGCCAAGTTTCCCTAATATTGAACGTGCTATTGGGATCTATTGATGGTTACTAATTGACTTTTTTTTAAAAAAAAAACACAGAAAATTTTCCATGGAAAGATAAAGCACCAGGAAACATCACTGGCACTAACTATTCCACACTGATCCTAATGGTAGGTGATGTAGATAAATGCACAGACCTGGGTCTCTAATACATGTGGATTCTGCCACTGGATCCCACTCAGAATGGATCAGATTCTGCTTAAGTTGCAGCCATGTTTCTCAAGAAAGAGAGAGAAAACCATGCATCATGTTGTATCTTTCCTTTTATGGCAAAAGTTAAACAGATTCAAGAGTGTAAATTGCTTTTTAGCATTAAACTGTCAGCTTTGAGCATTATCCTTTACACGAAAAGTCATCATCGTGCTTTATTGTTAAAGCTGGAGCCATAACATCCACTAAGCATTTAATTCTACAATCTCAGGCATTACCCCTCCCTCCACAAAACTACCCACAAGCCCAAATTAAAGCTGAAATTCATTTGCTCCCCAAATTTATCCTTAAAACTCTCTCTAAAATTCTGGTGATGAATATTACTTTAATCTACACTGAATATCCGATATATGTGCTTGACATCTCACAATGTTTTATTTAAATATATAATAATAATAATAATAATAATAATAATAATAATAATAAATTTTATTTATACCCCGCCCTCCCCAGTCAGGACCGGGCACAGGGCAGCTAACAACAATAAAAATCACAATAGAATACAAAAACCAATTAGTTAAAATAAGCTAAAACCAGTTCATTTGGCGCCCATTATATGACATGTTTAATTGATAATTGACATGTAACAGTGTTTGACAGAATTTAACAGCTAACAAGCAAAGGGTTTAGAGGGTGGTAGCACTGTATAGCTGACATGCAATGACACATAGTATCTGACAGTATGTTTGATATCCTATCATCTTTTATTCCAATATTTGATATATGACAAGGGATACTTGGCAATATTTGATAACTGGCATTTATGTCATATTTGATTATTGGTGTCCAACTGTATTCAGTACCTGGCAGTATTGGAGTGGTGATATTCAATAGAAGTTAGTATATACCGGTAATACTGTTTGACAGCTGACAGCTTACAAGCTCATATTTGATGTCTGCCAAAATAATCAAGAAATGCCAACAAACCAAACATCCCAATTCTATTTATGTTTACCCAGAGAAATAATTCAGGACATATAATGGATCAGCTCTAATGGATCAGGGCAAGGAAAGTCAACAAGGACGGTGGGAAATGTTGCAGTATGTAAAAGTTGTAGTATATCCCCAAGTCCCTAAACAGGAATGGTCCAGACAGCCACACCTTCTTCAAAAAATACTATCAGCTCTTTGGGGGTCATGCAAGCCAATTCGTCTTACCCCTTCCATTTTCCTTTTCCAATTAACACTCAACAATCCATGGATTCTGGTGGGCAATGAAGAAGCTCAGTCCTCATTGGGCTGATACCATCATCTCCCTCTTGTTTTCCACTGGCCCCTATTTTTGGTTCCATTTCTGTTAGCATGGGGGTACTGTTAGAAGGGACGCGGGTGGCGCTGTGGGTTAAACCACAGAGCCTAGGGCTTGCTGATCAGAAGGTCGGCGGTTCGAATCCCCACGACGGGTTGAGCTCCTATTGCTTGGTCCCTGCTCCTGCCAACCTAGCAGTTCAAAAGCATGTCAAAATGCAAGTAGATCAATAGGTACCACTGCAGCGGGAAGGTAAATGTCATTTCCGTGCGCTGCTCCGGTTCGCCAGAAGCGGCTTAGTCATGCTGGCCACATGACCTGGAAGCTGTACGCCGGCTCCCTCGGCCAATAATGTGATCAGTATTTGTGTCAGGAAAGAACAGAATCCTGGACACAGCAGAGTGCACGCAGTCCTTCAGGAAGCTTCTGGATGTATAGCGTTGACAGAACACAATGATGCAGGAACTCACTGCCACTAGTAACTTGATAACTATATACAGTTTTATTGAAGCAAACAGTATCCACAAGTTACTATATCCAGACTTAGGAAAATAAAGAAACAAAAGCAAAACCTTTCCTCTCACTATCTCTCTCACACAACCTTCTCCAACAATCGCAAACTCCATTAACCACACCAACTAACATGAGCACATGGTCACTCTTATCTTTATGGAACTTTCCACCCAATGAGATGGTTGTTACTAAGGCCCTGTTACCAGGCAGAGAGAGAGAGAAGATCTTGGCCTTCAGCCAACTCATAATTCCTTGATGTGCATAACTTCCAGAGTTCCTAACATAATGCGAGATGAGCGCCGCAACCCCAGAGTTGGACACGACTGGACCTAATGGTCAGGGGTCTCTTTACCTTTACCTTACCGTTAGAAGGAGTGATACTGAAACCAGAGAACCCATTTAGGTACCTAGAAAGGCTTCCTCCCAAGCAAATGTGCACAGGGCAACAGCTAAAAGGACTCAACTCGTTGAATTTGACAGGCAGGTTTAATGGGAAAGAAAAACGAAGCAACATTTCACATTCAGAATCTGAAGGGTCCAATTGGAAGACTCCATAAACGAAAAGTATTTGGAATTGCTCCAGCCCGAAATCATTGACATCTCAAACCGTTTGCTCATTGACAGTCCATAAAGATCTACATAAGGTGCCTTGTCAAGTATTTTTACCCCGTAGACTCCCGCCCCCCCAGTGATCTCTTTTAATTAAAAGAATCAATATTCACACAGATCAAGGACTGCTTATGGGAGCAGTTTTGCCTAATGGCACTTCAATACCCATTAGTATTAGTCTGCTTCTGCATAGGAATTTCTCTTTCGCGCTCTCTCTTTATCTTCTAAACAACTCCATTGAACAAATGAACTAAATCATACATTAAAACAAATTTGGACAGAATAGTTCATAAAAATGTCAGTGTGATGATAGCAGGACAAATAATTGCAGCAGCTGTCAAAATGTGAACAAGATTATTCCCTGAAATTACCTTTGTTGTTGTTGTTCAGTCGTTCAGTCGTGTCCGACTCTTCGTGATTACCTTATCTCTCCTTTAAACAAGTTTTAGTTGCTCCGTTGAGTAATGTATGTTCTATTTCTCACATGAAGAAAAGAAGAAAAAAAACCAGTGGAAGATACTCTAATATCTCTTGTAGAACCAGGGTTTTATTGGAAATATTAATCTTTAACTTGGCAGCTGCTAAATTCTAATATCCATTTAAGCAATTTACAAATAATAATGGTGTTAAGAAAGATTTACTGTGCATTTGTACAACTCTCAAACTTTGCTATTTCTTCCCTGGTATAACTAATATTGATCTATTAACATAATGTCAGTCCTGCTCACTCTGTTTTGTTAATTTATGTGCAAATAACATTTAAGTCAAGGCAATGTTAGTACATAAAAGACATGAAGATGTGCATGTATATATGTAGATATACGCACACATACCCCATATGTATTCACAGTAATCCAAAAGAAAGCATTATCCTCATCCCCTATCCCCAATTCCCTGTATTTAGGTCATAGAATGTTGTTTTTGTTTAGTAATGTCTGGCTCTTCGTGACCCCATGGACCAGAGCACGCCAGGCCCTCCTGTCTTCCACTGCCTCCCGCAGTTTGCTCAGACTCATGTTAGTAGCTTCAAGAACACTGTCCAACCATCTCGTCCTCTGTCGTCCCCTTCTCCTTGTGCCCTCCATCTTTCCCAGCATCAGGGTCTTTCCCAGGAAGTCTTCTCTTCTCATGAGGTGGCCAAAGTATTGGAGCCTCAGCTTCAGGATCTGTCCTTCCAGTGAGCACTCAGGGCTGATTTCCTTCAGAATGGATAGGTTTGATCTTCTTGCAGTCCATGGGACTCTCAAGAGTCTCCTCCAGCACCATAATTCAAAAGCATCCATTCTTCGGCGATCAGCCTTCTTTATGGTCCAGCTCTCACTTCCATACATCGCTACTGGGAAAACCATAGCTTTAACTATACGGACCTTTAACTATACGGACCTATACGGTATTTAGGTCACAGAATACTATAGGTCAATTATTAATCTTCAAACTGCTTATCTTTTAGGATAGTCTTATTCATTTTTCAACACTGCACAGTTCCATCAAAAGATCCAGCAGGGTTGAATTTTTGGCAAAATAATTTGATCCTGCTGAATCCTTTATGATCCCAAAATTGGAATAATGTTTGTTGAAGGAACGATGTGTCCAAGGATCATATCATAGTGTCCAGATAACAGCTGGGAAAAGCTTGATGGGAGACAACAGATCACTTGCAATGTATAGTTACTACTTTGGTTTACCTTGCATGATGCAATGAGAGATGTGAATTCAAGTTTCCCTTCTGATGGGAGAGGAAGAGAGAAGGAGGTCTAGACGCAGTCCTACACATTTCATTTTGGCCCAACCCTGTACCAAGAACAGTACATGTAGCCCTGCATCCCTGGATACAGAGATCCCATATCAGAAACAGAACCTGTGGCACCCTTTTATACACACGGGGTTATATCTTACTAAATCATATTCAGAGTAGCTCCACTGAAATTAATGGACAAGACTAACTTCACTAATTTCAGTGAGTATCCTCTGAACATGATGTACTCAGATACAACTCACGGTTTCCAATTTAGGAGGTTATAACAATGCAGAAGGGACCCAGGTGGCGCTGTGGGTTAAACCACAGAGCCTAGGGCTTGCTGATCAGAAGGTCGGCGGTTCGAATCCCTGCGACGGGGTGAGCTCCCGTTGCTCGGTCCCAGCTCCTGCCCACCTAGCAGTTCGAAAGCACATCAAAGTGCAAGTAGATAAATAGGAACCGCTCTGGCAGGAAGGTAAACGGCGTTTCCGTGCGCTGCTCTGGTTCACCAGAAGCGGCTTTGTCATGCTTGCCACATGACCCAGAAGCTGTACGCCAGCTCTCGGCCAATAAAGCGAGATGAGCGCCGCATCCGCAGAGTCGGACACGACTTGACCTAATGGTCAGGGGTCCCTTTACCTTTACCTAATTATGCAGATCAGCAAGCCCTAGACTGTGGTTTAACCCACAGCGCCACCTGCGACGGGGTGAGCTCCCGTTGCTCAGTCCCAGCTCCTGCCCACCTAGCAGTTCGAAAGCATGTCAAAGTGCAAGTAGATAAATAGGTACCGCTCCAGCGGGAAGGTAAACGGCGTTTCCGTGCACTGCTCTGGTTCGCCAGAAGCAGCTTTGTCATGCTGGCCACATGACCCGGAAGGTGTCTGCGGACAAACGCCGGCTACTTCGGCCTATAGAGCGAGATGAGCGCGCAACCCCAGAGTCGGACACGACTGGACCTGATGGTCAGGGGTCCCTTTACCTTTAACTATGCAGATGCCTGCTGAATTTGGGCACCAGATTATCTGCACTACAGACTGATGTTGCTATTTGTTTTGGCTTTGCTTCTCTTTTTTTTTTTTTTTTTACATTGTTTGTTTATGCTTTAGTGCACACTTGTTCTAAATCCTGTAGGAAGTGATGTGCATTAGACAACATTCCACTTTGCCTCAATCAATGATTTGGAGATTTGTCCCCCCCCCCACCTGTCTGAGAATATCTTATTATTTTAAAACAAAGCACACCCATTTCTTAAAGGGTGTCGGCTGAGGATGGTTTGTTTGCTTTCGTTTTATCAGTACTTATTAATTCATTCAAGCTGCTTTGCTTTTATAGAAGGAAAAATAGATTTCTGCTTTGCCATTATATGTATTCTAGGGGAAATCCACTAAACAAATGCCAGTTTACGGTAAGAATTAAAACAGACTTTGCTCTGATGAGATTGCTTTGTTGATTATAATCAATCATGTAAAAATACAAATGAAAATCTTTATATTAATCTTATCTCTTCTTTTTCTTTCTCTCCCTTCTCTATGCTAGCTTGCTTGGCTAGCTTATGCCACATTACTTTGAAGCATATCCAAAGATCTTTCTTCTTTTATTTCTCTAGGACCAAACAGTTAATTTTAAATACATTGCTTATTTGGCTAAGTAGTCCAAAAATGAATGTTGTTTGCTCCTTGATAGCATTAATCAGTGACATGGGGATGGCATAAGTGGGTCTTCAATGTAGATGGGGGTTTGCAGAGGAACATAAGCGGAATAAAATGTAAGTCTCTGTCCCAAAGAGCTTAGAATCTCAGTGGGGAATCAACTGAGAGAGGGGGAGGCAAGCGAGAGCAAGATGAATTATAACACAAATGCAGGCTTCAATTTGTGAAAGGGGCTGCTCCAGCCTCCTGTGGCTCCCTTGCCTCATAGTAGGCCCAGGGGCCAACACAAAACCACAGACAGTGGGAAGGAATGGGAGGGCTTCTTGGAAAGTGGGCAAGCAAGAAGATGTTGCTTTCTGCTACACTCGAAACAAAATAAAGAAATTCCTTCCAGTAGCACCTTAGAGACCAACTAAGTTTGTTCTTTTTTATATATATAATCATTTTTTATTAATTTCATAAAAATACAATAATACATTCACATATTCGTCTTCACATCTAGTACCGTTTTGGCTTTTTACGGCCATGACTTCCGTCAAACCTTCCTTTTGATATTCTAACATCTATTTCTTATGTCCATATTTCCTAAATCATTCATTGTTTTACCTTATTACTTCTAAAACTCAATCACTGTAGTTTCATATTGACAACAATATTTCTTCTTTACTCTACAAAGCTTCTTTCAATCCTACCAACGTGTTCAATTGAGTACTACTTTCCTTTAAATAGTCTGCAAATTTAGTCCAGTCTTTGATGAACTTCTGGTCCCGCTGTTCGCGGATTCTCCCCGTCATCTTGTCCAATTCTGCATACTCCATTAGTTTTACAATCCATTCTTCCTTTGTCGGTGTTTGTTCTTGTTTCCAAAGTTTGTTCTTGGTATGAGCTTTTGTGTGCATGAAGAAGTGTGCATGCACACGAAAGCTCATACCAAGAACAAACTTAGTTGGTCTCTAAGGTGCTACTGGAAGGAATTTTTTTATTTTGTTTCGACTACGGCATACCAACATGGCTACCTACCTGTAACTGGAACTATGGAAGGCACCACATTGAGCTGCATGAAATGGAAGTCCATCAACCTCACCAAGAAACTTGCACAGGTACAGACTGACATCTTCTTTCTGACTAAATGCAAGATCCAGGACATTATACCGAAGGGTCTTAGAATTAAGAACCCTCTACAATCCACTTGCGTGTTGAGGTCCCCAAGCCACCCCCCTAAATAACTCACACTACACACCGTAATTTAAGTTTAAGGTTTTTGGCATGATTTTCGCCACAACTTTTATTAAAATACAAAATGTGAGTGGTTGCTTAGGCATTGGTTCCAACTATCTGTCCCCTCCTGGGGGCAGACTGACATCTGCCCGGTTAGCGGAAGTCAGTAAAGGGAAAACACTTTGAGGAGAGAATGGAGGTCAGGGGCCCAGGCCCTCGCCTCTCCCCAAATGTTCCCAGGGGCTCTTGCATGGCCCTGGCCCCTGACTGGGGGATACGGACAAAAGCATGATGAGCCCCTGGATTCCTTTAATGGAATTCCCCACACAGCAGCATTGGAGGGGCAGGCACAGCCAATCCTGATCCCTCCACCAACCAATTTAATAACCAATGCCTAACCGCAACCTTACAAGTTGTGACTAATTGCTACGCAGTAGGCGAAAACCAAATGGCAACAGCCAATCAGCCAGATGGAAAAATTCCTACCAGGCCCCTGCCCCAAAAGCAGACGACCCCATGACAGGCATAGCAAGGTCAACGCGCAAGCCTAAATAAAGGGAGGGTGGGCGGGTGATCCGATGCACGCAGCAAAGAGGGCCACGTGCTGCTTGCACTGGGAATATATAACCTCTGAGCTGTCCATCAAAAATTGCTACATAACATTCTCCCCAGCAACTGACAGGGCCCAATCACCTGCCATGGTCATCTATCTTAACCCGCCCAGCAACAGTGGGGTGACTTGTTAGCCCCCACCGCAACACGTGCTCCCCATGAATATGCAAGGAAACTATGCCACACTTTCTCCAAGAAGCTGCTCAAACATCTGAACGGTGTTCTGTATTCCAAACAGAAGCTAATAAAGGAGGAACTCTCTGTACTGGACAACTCTATTAGGAATCACCCAACTTGGCAAGAGTTCCACAAGGAAAATCAAACCTTTTACCACTCTCAACTGGAGTTACTGAAAAAACAGAAAAGCAAAAAACTCTCTAACCTTTCCAACCTACAGGCTACTATTCAAAACAACAAGATCAACAATATTGTCAATCTCTCACAGCAAAGGTATCTGAAGAAGTGTGCATGCACATGAAAGCTCATACCAAGAACAAACTTAGTTGGTCTCTAAGGTGCTACTGGAAGGAATTTTTTTATTTTGTTTCGACTATGACAGACCAACACGGCTACCTACCTGTAACTGAAACTTCTGCTACACTGATGCACATAGGACTGCTCAAGCCAATTCCTTAGACTGGCGTACGCAGCCTCCTGGCAAGACGCTCCGTGCAGAAATTGGTCCTTGGAGATCAGTTAGATATGAATTGGTATTATGATGGGTTTTTAATTTTAAAAGCTTTAGAAATTGCTGGATTAGGTTACTGAAAAGCGGTGACATTTGATCGCGCAGTCTCTCGCTCTCGCTCTCTCACACACCCCTACCTTTATAATGTGATAACGAAACATTTCATACTGCATTTGGGAACAATCAGGTTCTGGAAATAATTAAGTAATGACTTGTAATGTCAGTATCACAAAGATTGATGTGATAGTTAGGCATAGGTACATCTCCCCAACCAGCAACAGAAAGAGATCAAATATTCACATATGAGTATGCAGATTATAAGAAATCTGGCAAAGCATCGTAGCTAGGTTTATATTATATTAAGGGCAAAAAATTGTGCATCAGTTCTATTCTTTTCCCCTATAACAGGAGTCCAGTTGAAGTGTTTTACAGCGGTACCTTGGGTTACAAACACCTCAGGTTACAAACACTTCGGGTTACAGACTCCGCTAACCCGGAAGAAGTACCTCGGGTTGAGAACTTTACCTCAGGATGAGAACAGAAATCACACACCGGCGGCGCAGCAGGCCCCGTTAGCTAAAGTGGTACCTCAGGTTAAGAACGGTTTCAGGTTAAGAACCGACCTCCAGAACGAATTAAGTTCGTAACCAGAGGTACCAATGTATTTTTTAGGCAGTTTTGATGCCAGTTCACCCAGTCACTCACCATGGCAGGTCTCCACCTATTAATTACATTGTTCACCCAAACACTAGATATTAAATACTAAAATAAAACTTTATTGGGTGGGCAAGTATGCGTGGATGGCAAATAACAATACTAAATATCTGGTAAATATTTTGTGAAAACTGAAAGGATATTTGGTGAGTAAAAAGATCAGGTTTATAAGGAAACTGCTGATTTGGTATAGTTTATCTTACATTCAGTATGAAGTGCTATCACTTATACTGGTCGCATGATCGTTCCTGGGGATTGCTGGGCACTGATGGTTTAGTTAATTCTGTATGGTTTAGTTGGTTTAGTTAATTCTGTATCCAGGGCAGCTGTCTACCAGCTCCATCTGGTACACAGGCTGAGACCCTACCTGCCCGCGGACTGTCTCGCCAGAGCTCTAGTTATCTCCCGCTTGGACTACCCTGTTTCCCCTTTTTTAATACGTAGTCATAAAGTAAGCCATGGCAGGGTTTTTTTACCTTTGTGAGAAGTAAGACGTACCCCAAAAGTAAGCCGTGGTGCCGCCATTGTTCCCGTCGCCTCCTCAGCCCCTCCTGTGTGCGCAGGGAGCCAGCGAACCAGTGAGAGGCACGGGGGGGGGGGAACGCGCCTCTTGCGGAGTTCTGCCCCGCCTGCTTAGCGTGCAGGGAGAGGCGCGGGGGGGAGGAAAGACGCCTCTTCCTGCCCCGCCTGTGCCCCGTGCGCAGGGAACCAGCGAGAGGCACGGGGGGAAACGTTCCTCTTGCGGAGTTCTGCCCCGCCTGCTGAGCGCGCAGGGGGAGGCTGTACCGTACCATACTGACGTAATAAAAATAAGACACACCCCTCCGAAAATAAGCCACCCTGTGTTTTTTTGAGGAAAAAAAATTATAAGACGGTGTCTTAAAAAGGGGAAAAGACGGTACTGCAATGCGCTCTATGTGGGGCTACCTTTGAAGGTGACCCAGAAACTGCAACTAATCCAGAATGCAGCAGCTAGACTGGTGACTGGGAGCAGCCGCCGAGACCACATAACACTGGTCTTAAAAGACCTACACTGGTTCCCAGTACATTTCCAAGCACAATTCAAAGTGTTGGTGCTGACCTTTAAAGCCCTAAATGGCTTCGGTCCAGTATACTTGAAGGAGCGTCTCCACCCCCACCGTTCAGCCCGGACACTGAGGTCCAGTGCTGAGGGCCTTCTGGCAGTTCCCTCACTACGAGAAGCCAAGTTACAGGGAACCAGGCAGAGGGCCTTCTCGGTAGTGGCACCCGCCCTGTGGAACGCCCTCCCTTCAGATGTCAAAGAGAACAACAACTATCAGACCTTTAGAAGACATCTGAAGGCAGCCCTGTTTAGGAAGGCTTTCAATGTTTAATAGATTATTGTATTTTAATGTTCTGTTGGAAGCTGCCCAGAGTGGCTGGGGAAACCCAGCCGGATGGGCGGGGTATAAATAAATTATTATTATTAATATTAATATTAATATTAATATTAATATTAGTGCCTGGAGCTGTGAAAGCTGGACTTTGGTAAGTTTGATCCCTGTTGACTGGAATTGTGCAGAAATAGCCTCTCAATATGTTCTGGGCAGTGGCAGGGCAGGGGGATTAAATAATAATAACCACAAGGATTGTGCAACTTTTCCCAGTGTTTCATACAGACTAGCACTTTTTTTGTTAGGGGCCAGTGTAGTGCAGTGGATCCACAAGGAAGATCTGGGTCCTAATATTTCCTTAGCCATGAAGTTTATCAGGTGGCCATAGTGGCAAGAGTATTGTTGTAAGCATATCAAGGTCATATATATATATATATATATATATATATATATATATATATATATAATTGTTCATAAGTGTGCCAAGCAAAACAAGGCCACATGTCTGAAGCAGCACGGGAAGACAGGCCTGTCTCCATTTTGACTGACAAACTGTTTCTCTGCAAGGAAGGAGGGGGGATTGTCTCAGGAAAATAAATTATATTAAGTGTTGCAATATAATAAAATTTTGCTTCTCAATTTTTCTCTGGTTGGCCTCTGTAAATTTACTCCTACCGATGGAGAACCTGGGAAGGCTCTTGTGTACCCCATAAGGGAATAAGAGCAGATTTCTGTTTATTTCAGTATTAATAGCTATGAATTGGAAAGGAGAGAAAACACTGACAAAGCTGGAGTGGCAAAATAAAATGTTGGAATACGCAGAGATGGCAAAATTAACAGAAAGACTGAGAGGTCACACCAATCAAACGTTTATTAAGAAATGGGATATATGTCGAAAATATTTAAAGGATTATTGTAATTACATCTGTGGCAGCCTTTGAATGACTTTTGCAGTATGATGGATAATTAGATTTCAGAATTTTGATGAAATTTAACGAAAGAAAACAGAAATACACAGTGCGTTAGATAGAACAAGATAGAACAAGATAGGGAGGTTGATGGGGTGACGTGAAGTCTATAGAAACTTAAGAGGAAGTTTCGGTTGCTGAACAGCTTGGTGGATTTCTGGAGGAAACATCGGCTCTGGATCCATTTCAGTCCGGCTTCCTCCCTGGTTATGGGACCGAGACGGCTTTGGTCGCACTAACAGATGATCTCCGTAGACAGCTGGATCGAGGCGGGTCGGGACTGCTGATTCTTTTAGATTTGTCAGCAGCCTTCGACATGGTCAATCATGAACTTTTGGACCACCGCCTTGCCAACGTGGGGATTCAGGGCACAGTCCAACAATGGCTGCGCTCCTTTATCTCAGGTCGGGGACAGAGAGTGGCGCTAGGGAAGGAGTTGTCGCCTCGGCACTCCTTGGTGTGTGGAGTCCCGCAAGGTGCAATCCTTTCCCCGATGCTTTTCAACATCTTTATGCGCCCTCTTGCCCAGATTGCCCGGAGCTTTGGGCTGGGCTGTCATCAATACGCTGATGACACCCAGCTTTATCTGTTCCGCCTGGCCTTTGGGTTGGTTTTAGTTTAACCCTGATGTTTCATTCCTTTATGGTTTGATTGGTGGGCTACTTAAAAACGAGACTGCATTTTAAACTTTAAATCGTATTTTAACCTGCATTTTAATTGATTGTTTTGTATGTTTTGTTGTGATTTTATGGGTGTTAGCCGCTCTGAGCCCGGTCTTGGCTGGGAAGAGCGGGGTATAAATAAAAATTTATGATGATGATGATGATGATGATTGCTGTGAGTAAGAAAGCGGGGGTGCAAACAGGCATTGTAATAAGAACAATAGAAGTTGTTCATAGTGGTAGTGTAATCTGTGCACAGTTCCAAGTCCAGTGCTACGGACAAATGCAATTTCATCCTAAATTGCACAAAGATTTGGGTGTTGTTGTTTTTTAAAGTAATTTTTATTATAGATTTTTACATACATTTTTAAATAACATTTAACATTCATGTTATACAAGTTTTCTGACTTCCACCAGCCACTTCTCAGGATTTTCACTTTTCTTAACTTCTTCTTGTATTTCATATTCCACTATTACTTTTAATAATAAAGTTCAAATATTACTTTTCCAAAATTATTACTGTAATATTTCTTAAAATAAACCTCACAAAACTTCCTGCAAGCCTATTAGCGTGATTTGTTGTTTACAGTTATCTTTCAAATATGTCTCAAATTTAGTCCAATCTTTTAGAAATTCCTGGTCCCGTCGGTTTCGAATTCTTCCTGTCATCTTATCCAATTCTGCATAGTCCATTAACTTCATCTGCCATTCTTCTTTTGTTGGTAATTCTTCTTGTTTCCATTTTTGTGCCATTAACATTCTTGCTGCCGTTGTTGCATATAAAAATAACTTTTTATCTTGTCTCTTAATGTCATTTCCTACAATTCCTAACAGAAAAGCTTCCGGTTTCTTTATAAATGTATATTTCAACATTTTTTTCATCTCATTATATATCATTTCCCAGAAGCTTTTCACCTTCTTACATTCCCACCACATATGATATAACGTTCCTTCTTTTTCTTTACATTTCCAACATCTATTACTCGTTTTATACATTTTAGCTAATTTCACTGGTGTAATGTACCATCTATACATCATTTTCATAATATTCTCTTTCAAAGCGTTACAGACAGTAAATCTTATAACTTCTTTCCACAATTTTTCCCAGTCTTCTAACTGTATATTATATCCAAAATCTTTAGCCCAATGTATCATTACCGACTTAACCTCAAGATTTGGGTGTTTTTTTTGCCGCAAGTCACTCTTTTTGTCAACGGCAGAAACTGGTGAATTTGCGTAGTGTTTGGTGGGCTTCAGAGACACTTTGCTGTGTGCAATTATTCATGCCACAACATGGGGCCGCAGAGTCCAAGAGGACTGTTTGTTCTAAGGCTGAAGCCGAGGCGTTTGAAAACTGCAAGAGACAACCAGAAGCCCAGAGATCATGGCTAATGTGACACCCCCAGGCCTAATCTTCTTAGAGCACTGGGATAAAATAAGGATCCATTACAAAATCGGCCTTCATCCTGCCCCCTTCTGTGCTCTGCCTCTCTGATAGCCAAAGCTGAGACAATTGCCTGATTCGGAGGACTTAATCAGGTATTAGGAGCTAATGCAGTACGAGAAGAGGCTAATCTCCATATTTACTCCATCTGTAGTGGTGGACCTTGCTTGCTTGCCTCTGGGAGATCAAAAGGATCTGGCAAAAATCAGATTAGAGCTGAAGAAAAGGAAGGGAGGTCCAAGGAGTATAAGAGGTAGGATTCTCTCTGTTTTTCTTGGTTGTGTATACAGTGTCTTAAGATCACTCTCTGTAATCCCCCAGAAAGCCTTCTCATTGTCTTTCACTTTTATCTTGCTCTTTTCACTTTGGAAATGGAAGTGGCTAATTCTGTATTTATTATCAACTAACAAATGCCAACACTAACAAATTTCACCAAGTATTTCCCACTTTAGTTTTTTGTTTTGTTTTGTTTTAGATCAAAACTAGATATATTATGGTGAGATGGACTGTTCTCCCTAAAACATCTCCAGTGAATATTCAGCTTTTATCTCATTCAGCACTATTATTTCCTCTGGCTGTTGCTACTTCCTTCTCCCCAGATTAGCCACCTGAATCATCCCACCAATCGCAGCCCAGTGAACAGGATGATGTAAAAATGCCTCGTAGCCAGTCAGGTAGGGCTCTGTGACAACATCACAGACAGCAAATGATAGTCATTGAAACAAATATGGGTGCAATCAAATATGCCCATGATTTACCTGGGGAAAAGCCCTGCTGAACATAGTGAGATTTATTTCATAGTAAACGTGCATAGGATTATTCTGCATGTGAACATTTTTCAAAGAGTGCCGATAAATTATTGAAAAGGAGAGGCCATTTTTTGGCACTGCCAAGAATGTTTGCATTTTTAAAAAATGAGTAGCTTCAGCACAACCCTACCAAGTAGGAATACCGGGCATGATCCACTGGGAAGACACAATGAAATAAATATTTCTTTCTTTCCAATGAGTGCTGCACAGACCTGAATAAAGTTTTAAAGGATGCATTTTAAAGAAAAGGACACATTCTACTCATGTAAAAACACACCGATTCCCGGACCGTCCGTGGGCCGGATTGAGAAGGCCCATGGGCCTTAGGCTGCCTACCCCTGCCCTAGAAGTTTAGTTTGGGTTTGATATCCCGCTTTATCACTACCCGAAGGAGTCTCAAAGCGGCTTACATTCTCCTTTCCCTTCCTCCCCCACAACAAACACTCTGTGAGGTGAGTGAGGCTGAGAGACTTCAGAGAAGTGTGACTAGCCCAAGGTCACCCAGCAGCTGCATGTGGAGGAGTGGAGACGCGAACCCGGTTCTCCAGATTACGAGTCCACCGCTCTTAACCACTACACCACACTGGCTCTCAGGCAGAAAGAGAAAGAGAGGGAAATACAGTGGTACCTCTGGTTAAGTACTTAATTTGTTCCAGAGGTCCGTTCTTAACCTGAAACTGTTCTTAACCTGAAGCACCACTTTAGCTAATGGGGCCTCCCGCTGCTGCTGCGCCGCCAGAGCACAATTTCTGTTCTTATCCTGAAGCAAAGTTCTTAACCTGAAGCGTTATTTCTGGGTTAGCGGAGTTCTTAACCTGAAGCGTATGTAACCTGAAGCGTATGTAACCTGAGGTACCACTGTATAGGGAAAGTGGAGAAGAGGAGAAAAACATAAATGATACAAATAAACAAGGCAGAGGGTCAAATAGCAACCACGTTTCAGGTCAGAGTGAAAGCAGGTCCTGGTTCTGAAAAGGTTGCCAACTACTGATTTAAGAGCAGCTTGCATGTGCCCATTGCACCATTTGTTGTATTTTAATGTGCAAGCTTTAACCCTCAAAATTGCAGTGGTGGGGTGGGAGGGTGGCATACATAGTGTGCAGCTGAGTACACAAACTTGCAATCTGCACACATACCTGCCTTGAAATCATAGCTGTCAACCCTCCCTTTTTTTGCGGGAAACTCCCTTATTCCAATGCCGTTTCCCGCTGCTATCCCGGATTGTTGATATCCCTTAAATTTCCCGGATTTCAAAGGAAGCAGCTCCTCTCCCTCCCTGCCGGCCAGGGAGGCTCCTCAGCTGCATTGCTCAGCTGCCAATAAGGAGTCTGAGACCGACTGGGGGCGGAGCTTGCATGCCTTGTGCAGCCAGACCCTCATGCCCAACCAGCCAGCCAGCCTGCCTGCCGTCTACGCGCTCACTCTTTCGCTCACCCGTTCGCGCGCAGCCTCTGGAGCGCAGGGTGGCGAGGCTACTTGGTGCCATTGCACCGCCCTCGCGGCACCCCTTATTTTCAAATCCAAAAGTTTGGAAAAAATCCCTTATTTTCAAATCCGAAAGTTGACAGCTATGCTTGAAATATAATGACAAACTAATGATAGTGGAATATGGATATAAAATTTACGGCATGTTATGGTCTAAGAGAAAATTATATGAAAATGATATATCGGTAGTATCTAACACCGAGCGCTTCTGTGCACGTGTGTGGTGTGCAGAGTGCTCCTGCGCATGCGCACGCAGCAAAACCCGGAAGTATACACTTCTGGGTTTGCCGCGTTTGCAACCCGAAAGTTGCGTATCCAGAGCAGTACGTAACTCAAGGGTCCACTGTATAGGGACAGAACGACCTGAACTGTATAGAAACTTATTCATATAAGCTACTACAGTGTCAAGAATGCTATTTGCCCCAAAATGGAAAGGAGCAGAAGTCCCAGCAAAGGAAGAATGGATACAAAAACTTATGGAATATGCAGAAATGGCGAAACTTACCGGGAGAATAAGAAACCATGATAACAAACATTTTATAAAAGAATGGAAATGGTTTATTGAATAGTTACAAATAAATTGTAAACAGATAAGAACATTGGCAGGATTATTGTAACAACCTGCAGTTTTATAAGAGTATATATTTAATGTAGATGAATAAATGAGCAAATTAAGTTAATTTGGATATACAGAAGATATTAAAAATAAATATAAGGAACCGCAGAAAGAGGGGGAAAGAAGTCAAGTTTTGAAATGTCAAAATGATTGTAAAATTAGTGACATGTATAAACCTGAAAAGCATAAGTAACTTTTAAAAAAACAAAAACAATGAAATATAATGACAAAAGCACAGCAGCGAAGTGGACTCTCTTTGCCATGCTACACTCTGCCATACATGTGAATAGATTGAGTTTTCTATATTGACTGAGAGTGACTGCCAAAAGGTTGGGTCCTCAATAAAGAAAAAAAAATTAAAATACCCATCACTCCCCATTTCGATTGTTTACATGAAAGCATTCAACTTTATGCGATACTTTCTGTGTGTGTGAAATCACGCCATTTGGCTACCTTTAAGCAGTCTACTGTGACCTGGGTGGGGGGATTAAATGAAATTCACACAGTTCCTGATATCGGCCGTTGCCTACTGTTCTTAAAGAGTGACATGTGGCTGGCAGTAATGGCCTTCAAGCCAGGTGAAGCCTGTGCAACAATAAAGCCAATACCTTGACCACCTTGGCTCGATGTTGCCTTAATGATGGCTGCACCTTAGCAAGCCTGAAAGTATTCCTGGGCAGGGATGGAGGGAGGAAAAAATAGCAGCCCACAGTTGAAAAGGCTGCGCAGTAACTTTTCAAAGCCTACATTGTCCTCCTTCCTGGAAGACTTACAAAGTCACTTCTTTTATTTTGACTTCCTTGCAAACCCCGTGGTGCCGGGAGAGAGCGAGAGCGCTATGGTAGCTGCTGTCTTTTTGGCAATGAAGCTCACCTCATTAGAGTGGATTAAGTCGCGATGCTGAGAAGGATAAAAGGTGAAGAGGCAGAACAGAGGATGGTGAGGGAGGGAAGCTAAGTGTCATTTGTATGCTGACGCCATTATTGACTGGAGCCCATGTGGGTCGCACTTTTCAATTACCATCTGCTAGAAAGGTGGCCCATAATTGCAAAGGCTGATGCCAGGGCTCCAAATGTCAGGGGAGCCTCCCTAACCTTCATCACCTTTCCTTGATGGTTGACTTGAGGATGTTCAAAGGCAAAAACCACTGCCTCTAGATCTCCCTGAGGAAGAAAAGAATGCCATTTATTTTATTTTTGTTTTTAGAAAAAGCCTCATTTAGCAACCTCCCATTAAATTCACAGTCTGCTGGCCTGATCCTGCACAGCCCAACCATGCCCCAGGGGCTCCCTGACAGCAGCATAAACGTGAGGTGTGCAGGTCTGATGGCTCAGTTTATTCACTGCTAAGGGAATAAATATCAGGGATTAGCAAAAGCCGTCCCTTTAATATTTCCACAGATATATTTTTGCCTTCCCAAATGCTGGCGTTGTGTTTTTAGGGCACTCGCCCGCAAAAGAGGAGATGCTGTTTTGCAGTACAGATCTGAATCACTGTTGCACACGACACACCTGTTGTCTGCAACAATAGACCTCATCGCACATCTTGTTCCCCATTCAAAAGCACAGACATCTCTAGGCGGGCCTGTTCATCGTATGTACAGTTATCATTGTGACATATCAAACCTGTTACCCTTATCTGTTACAACAAAGATCTGTTTTTTTGGACAAGGTGGGAAACCACAGATTCACAATATCCTTCGTGAGCAGGACGTCTCATCTTCTGGACAGTTTGGCTGAAATAAGCATACCCCTATGTTTTTTACCTCCTGCCAACCTAGCAGTTTGAAAGCACGTCAAAGTGCAAGTAGATAAATAGGTACCGCTGCAGCGGGAAGGTAAACGGCGTTTCCGTGTGCTGCTCTGGTTCGCCAGAAGCAGCTTAGTCATGCTGGCCACATGACCTGGAAGCTGTACGCCGGCTCCCTCGGCCAGCCAAGTGAGATGAGCGCCGCAACCCCAGAGTCGTCCGCGACTGGACCTGTCAAGAGTCTGGGTGTAACCTTCGACGCCTCCCTTTCCATGGAGGCACAGGTTGCAGCCACAGCAAAGGTGGCATTTTTCCATCTCCGCCGTATTAGGCAGTTGGCCCCCTACCTCTCTCGCCCTGATCTGGCCACAGTGATCCACGCCACGGTCACCTCCAGACTTGACTATTGTAACTCGCTCTACGTGGGGCTGCCCTTGAAGCTGAACCAGAAACTCCAGCGGATGCAGAATGCCGCAGCGAGGCTCCTTACGGGGTCTTTGCCACAGGACCACATTCATCCAGTGCTCTACCAGCTGCACTGGCTCCCGGTGGAGTACAGGGTCAGGTTTAAGGTGCTGGTTTTGACCTTTAAAGCCCTATGCAGCCTAGGACCCTCGTACCTAAGGGACCGCCTCTCCTGGTATGCCCCATGTAGGACCTTAAGGTCCTCAAACAATAACATTTTGGAGGTCCCGAGCCATAAGGATGCTAGGCTGGTCACAACTAGGGCCAGGGCCTTCTCAGTACTGGCCCCGACTTGGTGGAACGGTCTGTCAGAAGAGACGAGGGCCCTGCGGGATCTGGCATCTTTCCGCAGGGCCTGCAAGACAGAGCTGTTCCGCCTGGCCTTTGGGTTGGTTTTAGTTTAACCCTGTTTGATTGGTGGGCTACTTAAAGATGAGGTTGCATTTTAAATTTCAAATCGTATTTTAACTTGCATTTTAATTGATTGTTTTGTATGTTTTGTTGTGATTTTATGGGTGTTAGCCGCTCCGAGCCTGGTCTTGGCTGGGAAGGGCGGGATATAAATAAAAATTTATTATTATTATTACTAATGGTCAGGGGTCCCTTTACCCTTTACCTTTATGTCTCTTACAGTCAAATCTATACCTTTTAAATTACAAGGACCCAGATATTCCTATAGGCAAGGAATGGCTTGCTAAATAGACTGGGACTCCAGGTCTCAGAGACGGTCTGTTCCTGCATGCACTTTCTCATTCAAATCTTCAAATAAGGCTATGCTCAAAATCCCACCCCTTAAAGGTTCTGGGATGGTTGCTCAGATGAGCATGGCCTTCTTGGTGATAGTCCCAAGATCTTGATTGATTTCCTTGAAGAAGTGGGTTAATTGTCCTATTTTTAGAGTATATGAAAGAAATCCAAGGCCTCTTTATTATTACACATTTGATGGTTGAAATAGGGTAGCAAAAACTGATGCACCGTCTTACCACAGAGATAAGAATGAGCGAATGCCTCACACAGCACAGGTAATGGCAATGATAAACCCCATGGAATCCAGATGCTCAACTGAAGGGACCGGCAGTGGGGCAGACCATGGGGGTAGCTGCATCTATTTGCGTGTGTGGCTCCTCATCCAACTAGAGATGCACACAGTGAAAGTCTCCTTCTATACAAATCTCTCTTCTGACTGACGGTCGAATAAAAGAATGATGATGATGATGATACAAATCTGGACACTGGCTGCACCAGGATGTGTATGAATCACTCTCATTGCTGCTCTGCACCCAATTTCTTTTAAAGATGCCATGGTTTTTTGGCCTGGGCGCTGATGAACTGGATAGGCAGTTGTGTCTCAATATTCTGCAGGACATTGGAGCTTTCTCATCAGATTTATAGCCTAAAAACCCCCGGACAAGAGTAAACATCCATTTCCTTTCTGGGCTCAAGCAAAGAGCTGCTTTTATTCTGACAAATCCTCTTAGCAAACCTGTAGGCACATTAGCAAGTCCTACATTAACACAAGTGAGCCACTGGACATGATGTTACTCGGAAACTCAGGAATTGTTCATAGATGCCCCTTTCCTCTCTGTTGATTTTCACAATTTCAGAATTCCTCATAGATCTGCTGCCACTCACATTTCTCCAGCATTAACTGCAAGTGTTTCCTTTTAAGAGGAACGACTAGGCTACATAAAAAGGCTAGTAAGAAACCAGCCGCCACTAATGGACTCCTTCCTTCCCAGGTTATAAGAAATATCTATGATGGTTCAGACAAAAGATTTTGTTTCCTCATTTTATTTTTTACTATTATATTTGGATTCCACCTTTCCTTCAAAGAGCTCAAGATGCTTTATCAAAGAGCTCCTTTCTGCTTTATCCTCACTGTTTGCCTACATTGAACCATGTCTTGCATCTCTTGTTTAAGCCAAAACAAAATAAAAAAAAATTCCTTCCAGTAGCACCTTAGAGACCAACTAAGTTTGTTCTTGGTATGATCTTTCGTGTGCATGCACACTTCTTCAGATACACTGAAACAGAAGTCACCAGACCCTTATATATAGTGAGAGGGTGGGAGGGGTATTACTCAGAGGGGTGGTGGGAATGGGTGAAAGGCTGATAGCTGTGGTAAACCTTCTGTTTCAGTGTATCTGAAGAAGTGTGCATGCACACGAAAGCTCATACCAAGAACAAACTTAGTTGGTCTCTAAGGTGCTACTGGAAGGATTTTTTTTATTTTGTTTTGACTATGACAGACCAACACGGCTATCTACCTGTAACTTGTTTAAGCCACTTATGCATGGCCAGTTGCTGTTGTTTTTAAATAACATATAGTAGGCCAACTTACTATATGCAAAATTATACACAATAGTATATGAAGGAATATTCTTCTTCTTTGGCGATCACTCGTAGCCGAGTAAGATTGTCTTCCATAAACACAGTTTTAACAATGAGTCTGTAAGTGACTGAGGAGGCCAATTCTGGATCCACACATCCTTCCACAGTGGGGACATTGGTTTCCAGACGGGAGTTTGTCATGGTGTGGATTTGCCAAGTGTGCCTTCCTCTTAGCACATTTCTCCCTTGCGTCCTGAGTTTGAGTGTCTTCAAAGCCCATGACACCTTTGGTAAAGGCTGTTCACCATTTGGAGCACTCGCAGGCAAGTGTTTCCCAATTGTTGGTGTTTACACTACATTTTTTTAAGATTCGCCTTGAGAGAATCTTTAAACCTCTTTTGTTGACCACCAGAATTACGCTTTCCATTTTAAAGTTCGGAATAGAGTAGTTGCTTTGAAAGATGATAATCAGGCATCCACACAACATGACCAGTCCAACAAAGTTGATGTTGAAGAATCATTGCTTCAATGCTGGTGATCTTTGCTTCTTCCAGTATACTGGTAATAGTTCGCCTGTCTTCCCAAGTGATGTGTAAAAATTTTCAGAGACACCGTTGATGGAATCTTTCGAGGAGTTGGAGATGGCGTTAGGGTCCATGGTATAAGTGGTCCATGTTTCACAAGCATACAGTAAAGTTGGTAGTACTTGAATGTGTATGAAATAGTCACACCTTATGCAATACTATATTTTTACAATTCAGTTTTGTAACTATTAGTACATACACATTTTTATTCAGTTGTACGGATTGTTGCTGTTTATTTTAGGAAACCTGGAGAGCATATGCATATAATAGACATATAAGCCGGGCTTTTTGGTGTGTGACAGTACCTACGGGTATAATGCACCTCTTTTTTTGCTGCCCATGGCACTTTTATCGAGATATGAGCACTGGCACCGAATTTAATATTTTTAGTGTTTGTGCTAAAACAACAGCAGGCTTCTTGTTGAAATCAAGGAGAAATCTTGTCAAAATCCATGTGGATAAGCTCAACATCAAGATTTCCAGAAAATCCCACCTGTAGACAAGAATTCTGCATGTGCATCCAGAGGTACAGTTCTCATACTGAGTGAAGGATTTAGACAAGGTAACCCACAAGGTCCTTCCCACTGTAAGTGTCTATGACTCTTCAAACCTGTATCAAGGCAACCCAAAACCACCTTCTCAGATAGGTTCCTAGTACAAGACTGGCTAGTGACTGTCCCTAGATTAACCTCTAAAGGAGAAACACTTGGAGCCATTTTTAATCTGTCTCTTAAGACAAATCTGAATAAATGTAAAAGCTCCGGACCTCAAAACTCCGATATACTCTTCAGAACAGAACTGCTCCCAAGGTTGAGTTAGCTGCCTATGACCTGCTTAAGCTATGGCACAACACTGTCTTTTCCGCCAATGCCCATGGCTGGAAAAAGTAAGCCCTGTGTGGCTGATGGTGATTGTCTTAAAATGGATGGATTTAAAAGTGCAGAAACAGCTGGTAGCTAAGCAGGTTTACCAAAAGGTTACAGCCAGTCTAGATGCTATATTTGACAAGATTATTAGCATCACTATGATGAATTTCTCACCCTCCAGCTAGAGCAGTCACCAGAGGGAAAGTCACTCAATGAACCCTGTACATCTTGCGACCCACCAAACCAAACACATCTTGCCATCTCTGTGTGGTGGCCTACCGGGCGCTGGATCTCCTGCTTGAGATTGACAAGGGGGGGGGGACAGTATAGAACACAATACATGGCTCGTGGGCTACATCTGACATTGAGCAGCACAACTTCAGAAGCACTGCAAGCCTGATGCATTGCTCTGAAAAACGCAGCAGGATTGTACAGAGGAAGGTGCAGGAAATCCAGCACATCTCAACAATTGATATATTGTAGAGCGGAGCCAATGGCAGTGTAAGGGCTTAGCCACACTGACCTTTTGCCCTGCTCTTTCCAGGCTCTGGTCAATGCTCAAAAGCTCAGTGTCCAAGCTTTGTTCTTGCCCTGAGCGTTCCCTGCTGAAACCCGCTCTTTAAAGCTCAACTGGAGCAAACATCAATTCAGTTTTTCCGTGGATTGATGTTTGCTACAACTGAACTTTAAAGAGCGGGTTTTTGCAGGGGTGGGGGGAATTGCTTGGGCACTGAGCTTTTAAGTGTGGACTATGCCTGGAAAGGGGGACCCAGGTGGCGCTGTGGGTTAAACCACAGAGCCTAGGGCTTGCTGATCAGAAGGTCGACGGTTCGAATCCCTGCGACGGGGTGAGCTCCCGTTGCTCGGTCCCAGCTCCTGCCCACGTCAAAGTGCAAGTAGATAAATAGGAACCGCTCTGGCAGGAAGGTAAACAGCATTTCTGTGCGCTGCTCTGGTTTGCCAGAAGCGGCTTTGTCATGCTGAAGCTGTACGCCGGCTCTCGGCCAATAAAGCGAGATGAGCGCCGCAACCCTAGAGTCAGACATGACTGGACCTAATGGTCAGGGGTCCCTTTACCTTTTTATGCCTGGAAAGAGTGGAGGAAATGTAACTGTGGCCAAGGTCCAAAGTTCTTTAGCTGACTCAGCCAATTCAAGGACTCCTGCCCCTCTGTATATATGCATGTGCTGATGGAGGGGCTGATAAGATTAGGCTGTAAATGCAACATCATGTCCTTCAAGAGACCTTTCCCGGTATTTCTGCATACACGCATCTCTTTTTTGTGCTTCCTGGCTGAGCTATCAATGAATTTACAAAGAAGGGACAGCTTTCACAGGAAGGTCACGGGCATTTTAGCACTGGAGAGCCTGGTTATGTCTTGTATTTCTTCCTAATATTGTTCCTTTTAGTTAACAGGGGCAGCTGCATATTAGATGACTTCCCTCTTTCGATTGCTAAGTGGTGCTAGTTGAGGGTGTGTGTGTGTTTTATGTATTACTGGTGAGTCGCCAGTGGACTCAGGGGAGAGGTGTTATCTCCCTTGGCCCTGAAAATTGATATTGAACATGGAAGGGTGTGTGGGGGGGTGTGGGGTGGAATCTCACAAGCTGATAGCAATTAGCTAAAAAGGATTTGCGACTCCATGATTCATCACACCAGGGGGAATCAAAGTCATTTGCAGGCCCTCTTTCCACAGGCTCTGCCTTCTACTCCAAAGATATACCTCTGTTTATCTTCACACCATGGTGTGACATTTCCTTTTCCAAGAGCCCATTTTCTTCGAAACAGAGCAGCAGGCGGCGGCAACACAAGCAGCCTTTGATTATCCCTTGACTGCTTCGGTGACATGATGGCTCTAATAGCAGCCCGTTAAGAGTGTGCTCAACTTCGGGATGGGGAATTTGGGTGACTATTTGCGTAGCTGTATGGACAGGTCAAGTCTAGGTCTCGCCGGCAAAAGAGGCATAATGTTCTCTCTCTTGCAGGAAAAGTCAAATGAAGTGAGTTGATAGCTCAAAGTGTTTTGTGGTGGTTTTTTTTTTTTTTTTTTTTTTTTTTTTTTTGCAGATCCCTTTCAAAGCCAAACTGCATTTTCCTTAAGGCTGAGCTGAAACCCCTTACCTAGTTTGACGTTCTGTTTTTTTGCAAGTGTCAAATCAGCACCTCTCGTTTTCAGCTGCAGATTCTTCGCCAGTGTGGCAGGGTGATGACAATCCTGTAGGAGTCAGGGACACACATATGCATGACCCAGTTCAGGAGTAGGGTACCATTTTCCTAGCCTGCAGTTGTCTCCCAAGAGGTTTCCCAGTTATAGCACATAGCCAGACTGATTCTCCTACTGGCCACGTGCAATAATTGCAGGCACTTGGTTCTGAAGGAAGCAGGAAACGTACAGTACATACAAAAGCTGTCACTGCGGAGACACAAGTGTTACAGAAAAGTGTTACATTTGCTTGTTGAGAGGAGGCACCTCCATGTATTCTGTTGGCATGTTCTGTATTATTATTATTATTATTATTATTATTATTAAGTAAATTTGTATACCACCTTTCACCTGTAGATAGAAGCAACATCTTCTTAGTCTGAGATGCTCTCTTGGCAGGCAAGAGAGGACAAAGGAACTATCTCCTTATGAGATAGATTGCAGGTGTATATATTTTGTAACCTAAGTCTGCCTTCTGGGATCTGTCTGTGAACAGAATGTGTGTGAGTAAACTCTTTTATACCTTTATACAAGACACTGTCTATTCTTTTTAAGAGGGAATAAAAGGTGAATTACCAGGAAACTTATTTTAGAGGCTTAAACAAGCCTGGCAAAGACGTTATCCGCTGTACAAGAGCAATCTTAAGTGGAGAGGGAGTCAACTGGCAAATGATTCCGTGGTGTTACTAAAAAAAAATCAGAAAGAGCAGTGACCATGGAATAATTTCAGATTACTGTGGAGAGAGAAAGAATACATTTTGCCAATGGAGCATAATTCAGCAAAGTTAAATTCCAAGAACAATGGAAAGAAAAACGGATGGAATATGCTTAAATGGCAAAGTTAACCGAAAGACTTAAACATAAAGACAATAGAGATTTTAAAGAAGACTGGTAACCATACTGTATATGTTGTATTTACGTAAACAATGTAAAGAAATGGACTCACTAGCAGGTTTTGAGTAAACACTTACAATTAACAAAATTAGTACAGAAATTACAAAGGTGATGTTAAAACGATAAAAACATAACATTTAATTTAAAGAATATAATATAAAAGCATAATATAGCAGGATAAGTCAATATGCAAAAAACCAGAAGGTGAAGTTGAGGGAAGTCATGGGGGGGGGGGCGAGCTGGGAATTTAATTTGTTTTTATTTGTTGTGATTGTGACAAAAATGTAAAACCCAATAAAAAGTGTTTTTTTTTTTTGGGGGGGGAATTCCAATAGCAGTACCTGTTGCATGACTCTTAAGTGAAGGAAAGTGGTGCTACATACAAAATTTTACTTACATATAAAAATGTACATATAAATATATAATATTTTACATACATGTTTTTATTTTGCTCATTAGTCATTTGCCGCATAAACATTCTCTAACAAATTTTATGAGCATAAAGCAAACCATAAAATCAGAAAAAGGAACAATACACTACAATAAAAAACATACAATAAAACAATCAACTTGCAGAAGTGTGGGATATTATTGTCTAATAGCATGTGCCACACTGTTGATGAAGACAAACATCTTATATGAATTTTCATCTGCCCCTGATTGTGGTAAACCCATATTCATTTAATTCTATGTAAAGATGGAAATGTTTTATGAAATTTATTATGAATCAAAGGCAGCAAGTACTGAGCAAATAAATGACTGTCTATTGTGGTTTGTTCAGAGTTTTACAGACAGCCATTGTACTATGTTTAGCGCTGGTAATTTGCGTATCTGGCCTAATTTTTACAATCGAGTCCAACAATAATAAAGGGATTTCAGTATTGCCAACACAGCTGAATTTCTTCTGTGTTTTGGTTGTTTGGAAAGCAGCGTTGCTAGATTACAAGGCAAATATGAGTACTAATTTCAGTTCTTTGTTGAGAATGAAAACAAGATTGCTTCTGCCCTGAAATGCATTCATTACCCTGAGTGTTTTCGTTGGGAGATCTATTGCATAAAACCCAGATGGAATGTATGGTGTTCATCCATGAAGACACTTAGAAACACAAAAATAGATAATCCATTGCAGAGCAGTATCACACCTATGAGCCTAGTGATGCCAAGGTCCCAGGGTTTTAGCCCCCTTCTCAAGTTCTCCAAGGGATGAAGTAAAGGAACTAGAATCACCACCAGCCTCCTTGCCCATTGCGTGGCCAGGCGGAGTCCTCCCGAACCCCAGGCAGCCCCTGAGGGAAAAACGACACGTGACAACGTTCCTGAGAGATCTACATTGGCTCCCAGTATGTTTCCGAGCACAATTCAAAGTGTTGGTGCTGACCTTTAAAGCCCTAAACGGCCTCGGTCCTGTATACCTGAAGGAGCGTCTCCACCCCCACCGTTCAGCCCGGACACTGAGATCCAGCGCCGAGGGCCTTCTGGCGGTTCCCTCGCTGCGAGAAGCGAAGCTACAGGGAACCAGGCAGAGGGCCTTCTCGGTAGTGGCGCCCGCCCTGTGGAACGCCCTCCCATCAGAGGTTAAAGCGATAAACAACCACATGACCTTTAGAAAACACCTGAAGGCAGCCCTGTTCAGGGAGGTTTTTAATCTGTGATATTTTGGTGTATCTTTATATTTGTTGGAAGCCGCCCAGAGTGGCTGGGGAGACCCGGCCAGATGGGCGGGGTACAAATAATAAATTATTATTATTATTATTATTATTATTATTATTATTATTATTATTCTATGGGATTAAATTGGCCACCACTTTATTAATATTCAGATGTAGGGAGACCTTGGGCGTTTATCCTTCCCAGCCCACCAGCCGGGGTTCTGGGTAATTTTCAGGGTTATCCAGCATGTGTGGGGAGTGGGCTAGCTCTGGAGAACATATGTTCAAGCAGATAGCCCGCCCCCCTGTTCGCCGCCGCTGGAGGGGGAGGACAATGACGACCTCTGGGCGTATGGCCAATGCTTCCCCCTAAGACCCCTTTAACGGGAACCCTGGTATTGCCACCGCAAAGGGGGCGGGGGTCACCGCCCCACGCCCCCTCCCATTTTAGGTAGATGACTAAAGGATTCTGCCCAAGGCCTGCAACCGCCAAAGTTGTGACGCATTGCTACGGGAAAGGCGAAACCTGCCAATGCAGGGAAAGTCCATTCCGGCCCTTTAACAGCGACCTTGTCATAGCAGTGTCTGCGTGCCTGTGTGGCTGTGGAAAAGAAAAAGGTTAATCTGCATAAATAAGCATTAATTGAGGGAGTGGAGGGTGGGGAAGCTCTGAATCCAACGGCCGCTTCCCAGGTATGACTGAACTGTGTGTACTGTATGTTCCCTCCTTCTACCTGGCCAATCCCCCCGGCAACACCTCCCCGGCCGGGATTGAGCGGCTGCTGGAGTAGGTGGAGACCACAGGTATCCACCTGGGAAGGCGGTGCCAGACCCAACTGCCAGGAGCTGCAATGTGATCCCAAGGGGCTACTCGCGACCACACAAAATGCGCACCCCATTTGATGTGCGGAATGGTCATTCTCATCTCACCCACTTTGCCAGTATCTTTATATCTCTTTTCATGGGATACAACAACACAGGTGAAGGTACCAGAACAGGGCATAATTTATTTTGTGAACCCCCGGCAACAAGATAGGAATAAATGAATCTGTCAATTTTGGCTTCTTTCAGTTTCTCATCTTTCCATTCTTAAGTTCAATTCACCACATTTCTGCATCAGTTTGTGGTGTGTGTGTGTGTGTGTGTGTGTGTGTGTGTGTGTGTCCTCAGGAAAGTTTACCAGCACTTTAGTGTGCTTTTCTCCTGATATACATAGGCAAAGGTAAAGGGACCCCTGACCATTAGGTCCAGTTGTGTCCGACTCTGGGGTTGCGGCGCTCATCTCGCGTTACTGGCCGAGGAAGCCGGCGTACAGCTTCCAGGTCATGTGGCCAGCATGAATAAGCCGCTTCTGGCGAACCAGAGCAGCGCACGGAAACACTGTTTACCTTCCCGCCGGAGCGGTACCTATTTATCTACTTGCACTTTGACGTGCTTTCGAACTGCTAGGGGGCAGGAGCTGGGACCGAGCAACGGGAGCTCACCCCGTCGCAGAGATTTGAACCGGCGACCTTCTGATCAGCAAGCCCTAGGCTCTGTGGTTTAACCCACAGCGCCACCTGGGTCCCTCCTGATATACATACACTTGCCTAATATAATAATAATAATAATAATAATAATAATAATAATAATAATAATAATAATGTTATTATTTATACCCCGCCCATCTGGCTGGGTTTCCCCAGCCACTCTGGGCGGCTCCCAATAGAATATTAAAAACACAATAAAACATCAAACATTAAAAACTTCCCTAAACAGGGCTGCCTTCAGATGTCTTCCAAAAGTCAGATAGTTGTTTATTTCCTTGACATCTGATGGGAGGGTATTCCACAGGGCAGGTGCCACTACCAAGAAGGCCCTCTTCCTGGTTCTGCCTAATCTTTGCAAAGCAATTTTCCTTAGTAGAATGCATTTTTGGATATTATTTCCGCTAACATGAGCATTTTTGTGCACAGTTTGTATTATTGTTCCAGGAAGTTCACATTAAAATGCAAATATAACAGAATTTTATCCCCATTCCTAGAAAGCACTCTATAAGATGGAGATACCTTTGGGGGGGGAACCCACAAAGTTACACCAGGCTCTGCCTTCTGCCAACCAACAAACACCCATGTTGTGCTCTTAGGCCAGGGGTAGGCAACCTAAGGCCTGTGGGCCGGATGCGGCCCAATCGCCTTCTTAATCCGGCCTGTGGACAGTCCGGGAATCAGCGTGTTTTTACAAAAGTAGAATGGTCCTTTTATTTAACATGCATCTCTGGGTTATTTGTGGGGCCTGCCGGGTGTTTTTACATGAGCAGAATGTGTGCTTTTATTTAAAATGCATCTCTGGGTTATTTGTGGGGCATAGGAATTTGTTCATTCCCCGCCCCCCACAAAAAAAATATATAGTCCAGCCCACCACATGGTCTGAGGGACGGTGGACCGGCCCATGGCTGAAAAAAGTTGCTGACCTCTGTCTTAGGTCACATTACCTGAGTCTCAAAGTCCAGAACCTCAGGAGACTTTGCAGCCTTACTTACCTAGGGAGCAGAGTGCTTTGTGTGTGCTTGGATGCCATGCTCACAAGTGAAAGCATTACTTACGAAAACTCATGCTTCCACCTGAGGATTGGGTATATAATTTGAGCAACTTGGCCACCCTTCTTCTTTTGTGGGTAGGCACTGCAATTCCACCAAGTACACTGACTCCAGGGAGATCTTTCAGCTCTGTCCTAATAGATTAGTCTGAGCACCACTCAGATATGAGTCTACAAGCTCCAGATGCACTCATTTGAGAGCTGCTGTTAGTGTGAACTGACCCATGGAAGAACTTAAGGCTCACATCTGGTTTTGATCTCTGATGCATGCACCCGTGACTTGTATTGTTTATTTAAGTTCCAAACACATTTAGTTATCCCCCAGTTCAGATTGATCAAATAGAAGCCCTATCTCCCCCTGGAAGTGTATTTAGTTATTAGATTCATTTTTCAGATTAACAAACAAACAAACAGACTACTTAAATGGAAATGGACCACTTACAGTAAGTCCACTGATAGCAATGGGTCTGCTCTGAACACGATCAAATTGGATATCTGTCACCCACCATACTTCGAGCAGGGATGAGGAAAACCTCATTGTTTCACTCTAGAATGTTTTACTGGAACTAGACGTGGATGTATTCTGCTTCGCCCAAACTCTGCAGGGGGTTGTGGAACCTGGAATGGGCTTCACAGTCCATTTCAGGTATTTGCAGAGAGACTTAGCACAGACACACTTCTCCATGCATGCATTTTGGAATTCCCTAGATAGAAAGTGTCCCAAACTAGCCTTCTATACGTGTGAGTATGGTGCAAGTTGTCTTTGTCCATGGATTTTTCTTGGCAGGGATACTGGAGTGACTTGCCGGTTCATGCTCCAGGTGGATCACGTTTAGTCAAAACTCTCCACTATGACCTGTCCATCTTGGGTGGCCCTGCATGACATAGCTCATAGCTTCTCTGAGTTATTCAAGCCCCTTCACCATGAAAAGGCAGTGATCCATGAAGGAGATCCCAGTAGTGATGTATGGAAGTGAGAGCTGGACCATAAAGAAGGCTGATCGCCGAAGAATTGATGCTTTTGAATTATGGTGCTGGAGGAGACTCTTGAGAGTCCCATGGACTGCGAGAAGATCAAACCTATCCATTCTGAAGGAAATCAGCCCTGAGTGCTCACTGGAAGGACAGATCCTGAAGCTGAGGCTCCAATACTTTGGCCACCTCATGAGAAGAGAAGACTCCCTGGAAAAGACCCTGACGTTGGGAAAGATGGAGGGCACAAGGAGAAGGGGATGACAGAGGATGAGATGGTTGGACAGTGTTATCGAAGCTACTAACATGAGTCTGACCAAACTGCGGGAGGCAGTGGAAGACAGGAGTGCCTGGCATGCTCTGGTCCATGGGGTCACGAAGAGTCGGACACGACTAAACGACTAAACAACAACCACAACCTGGTGCAAGTGTAGATGCAAGGATGTGCTCGAGCCATGCTGCACCTCTGTTTCATGCTATCTATTTGGATATCTCCACGCATAGAAAACTGTGTCCTGCATGGCAATTGAGCCTACCACAAATGGATACGGCAGAAAGCTGATGAAGAAGAGCCCTTGTCTGTGTGTAATGGTTGGTTGGATGTGCAGTGATCCTCTGAGAGAGAATAGGAGTGTCAGGGCAGGGTCAGATTTAGGGCTTTGTGAGCATTGTGCATGCACTGAGCCAAGAGGCTCACCTAAAGTCCTCCCTCTTCCCAATGCCTAGTTACCACTTTCCCAGCTTTGAAAGGAGATGTGAGGGCTCAGTGACCCAGCCTGACCCTCACGCTTCCATCCCAAAGCCCTGCACCTCTCTTACCCAGTTTTGGGAAGGCAGCGCAAGAGCTGGGGTACCATATTACCCAAGTCTGCCACTGGGAGTTTCACAGGAAGTACACCCAGAGCGCTTGTATTTTCAGCTTAAAAATGTTGGAGAAAATGCTATGATGACAAGGTCAGTTATGCTTTAACCAACTTCCTTTAAATAGGTGTGTGCAGTACAGGCAAAGGGCATGATCTTCAGGGCATGGTCTGCAGACGGCTCTCTTGGAAGTGACCCAAGAGGGGTGTTTGTATACCCTTTCGGTGCCCTACATTAAAGTAACCCGAGTGGCCGCCTAACATGGCAAATGTCCAGTGACTGTTCCAAAAGGCTTTCCCCCCAAACACTTGGTAAGCCTGCTAACATGCGTGTTAGTTTTGGCCTGCTGCTATTGTACATCAGGGAAATTGCAAAGCAGCAATAAATCTTAATGCGAACAGCAGGGCAGCATTAGCTGTGTCAGAAGCCAATCTGTGTGATTGTATTACAAGTTGTCTAAAGGATATGGGAAACCAACCTGGGCCGCTGCTGCAGCTGGATTCTCTGGGGGTGCCACGCCAACTGGGTCCTAGTGCTGGCCTTGGGGCATGTTAAAGGGGTTTTCATTTTAACAGCAAGTCAATGGAAACTGGCAAAGTCTGCAGTCTATCTCGGAGTCCTTGAACATTTCTGTTACTGCAGAAATTCAGCATTCTCGAACTTCAGTCTTCCAGTATTCCACACACTTTATTTATTAAAGAAAACCTGGAGCTCCGACCCATTGTGATCACTTTTTGTTTTTGCCACCCTGAACAACTTGGTGCATAGAATCATAGAACCATAGAGTTGGAAGAGACCACAAGGGCCATCCAGTCCAACCCCCTGCCAAGCAGGAAACACCATCAAAGCATTCCTGACAGGTGGCTGTCAAGCCTCTCCTTAAAGACCTCCAAAGAAGGAGACTCCACCACACCCCTTGGCAGCAAATTCCACTGTCAAACAGCTCTTACTGTCAGGAAGTTCTTCCTAATGTTTAGGTGGAATCTTCTTTCTTGTAGTTTGAATCCATTGCTCCGTGTCCTCTTCTCAGGAGCAGCAGAAAACAACCTTTCTCCCTCCTCTATATGACATCCTTTTATATATTTGAAGATGGCTATCATATCACCCCTTAACCTTCTCTTCTCCAGGCTAAACATACCCAGCTCCCTAAGCCGTTCCTCATAAGGCATCGTTTCCAGGCCTTTGACCATTTTGGTTGCCCTCCTCTGGACACGTTCCAGCTTGTCAGTATCCTTCTTGAACTGTGGTGCCCAGAACTGGACACAGTATTCCAGGTGAGGTCTGACCAGAGCGGAATACAGTGGTACTATTACTTCCCTTGATCTAGATGCTATACTCCTATTGATGCAGCCCAGAATTGCATTGGCTTTTTTAGCTGCTGCATCACACTGTTGACTCATGTCAAGTTTGTGGTGTCATCAGCAGGTTTGGCTAACAGCACATGATGGACTGGGGTATGGATTGGTACCTTTGAGCACACTAAAGGGCCACTCTCTTCTATCCCTATTTGTACTATATGTGCCCTGTAGTGTTTCTTTTAAATAAGCCTTTTTATGTGAAAACAAAACACTGGTTTCCAGTTGGATTGGAAGTTACCATACCATTTGATGCTCAGATGACAAAACCAACATCAGCTGAATTTTTATGCTGTTGACACTCTTTCTTCTGGTTCTATCAAACAGATCTCCACCCTCTACCTCTTCCTTCTCTTTGCTTTGTGCATCTGGACTTTTGGGTTGCAATCCTATGGCCACTTAACCTGGATGTAAGTGCCATCGGAGGGACGCGGGTGGCGCTGTGGGTTAAACCACAGAGTCTAGGGCTTGTCGATCAGAAGTTTCAAATCCCCACATGGGGGTGAGCTCCCGTTGCTACTTCCCTAAACGGAGGCCCCAATAGTGGTGGCCCCACTTTGTTCCATCTGCCCAAGGTCTCGGCTACTTGGTCTTTGTGTGGTCTAAACCACTGAGCCTCTTGGGCTTGCCGATCAGAAGGTCGGCAGTTCGAACCCTCGTGACGGAGTGAGCTCCCGTTGCTCGGTCCCTTGTCCTGCCCACCTAGCAGTTCGAAAGCACGTCAAAGTGCAAGTAGATAAATAGGTACCACTCCAGTGGGAAGGTAAACGGCGTTTCCGTGCACTGCTCTGGTTCGCCAGAAGCAGCTTAGTCATGCTGGCCACATGACCCGGAAGCTGTACACCAGCTCCCTCGGCCAATAAAGCGAGATGAGCGCCGCAACCCCAGAGTCGTCCGCGACTGGACCTAATGGTCAGGGGTCCCTTTACCTTTAAGTGCCATCGGTAGATAATCCATCACTCCCAATACTGCACTTGTATTGCAGCAACTCCTCACCACCTCATTCCTCTCGCCCGGTTACTGGCAGTGACCTCCATGTTGGAAAGCCAGGTAAGCAATGCTGTTGCATCCTCCCCTGCTGGCTGCAACAGATCGCCACTGAACTCAATTGGACTTAAATCTCAGTAGGTATGTATAGGACACACACCATTAGAGCTGTAAACCTGAATAAAGGTCCTCTGTCTTTATTTTGATTTGTGTGCAGCACCTAGTTGATTCAGGTGACCTCAAAATATTATTCTTAGCCGAAAAAATGTGGCTTTTATTATTTCCAATATTTGACCTTGGAGAGCGCTGCGGTCCACGTAGAATTCATTGTTTGCAGAAGAAACTTTGAGCAACCCTGCCTGCAATGTTTGTCCTCGAGCTTCCAAAGCTAAATACCAAATTTACAAGGGCTCTGATTGAATTGGTTATTAGCAATTTTCACAGCACACGGGAATGAGAGGAGAGGGGCACAGCTCTCATAGGTGGCTAGCAGCAATCTCAACATGAATTTTGATGTTTGCTATTGACACGTCCTCCTAGAGTTATAGACAAAATGCCACAAGGGTTAGTAATTTCATGATCACAGCAGTGGCTTTGTTTGGCAGAAAGCTAATCTCCTTCCTCTGCTTATTTTGAGTTTTTGCCATGCACTTCTGCATTATGTAGTCATGGTAAGTAGGCAGTAATTTGGAGTAATCACTGTATTTAGCACAACTGGGGGATTTTAAAATCATACAGTACAGTTCTTCAATAAAGTTTCATGTGTGGTTGATTCATGTGTGTTGTACAATTGGAACACTTAAAAAAAACTTGCTGAAAGGATTTGTTCTCAGAAAAAAATGTTAGGATTATTGTTTAATTTTCAGTACAAAAGTTGTATTCACATCAGGGCTGAACTGAATGGGTTTCAATTTCTGATCTTCAATATTTACCCAGTAAACCCTTAGTATAAAGACTTCTCTGGGACGCACCGATTAATGGCTATCTCACTGAGTTATTGTATGAAATATGTCTAAATTTCCTGCATTATAAACAAGTATCTTAGTTTCTCTATCTCTCTGTGGCTTATAACTGCCTTTCTTGGAGCATCGTTCAGGAAATATATTTATTTCAGAAGGAGGAGGAGGAGGAGGAGGAGGAGGAGGGATTTCAAGAAGGAAAGTAAATTGGATCAATATAGAATTCAAGTAAGTGACAGAACAGTAAGGGTCCTTCTCACTGGTAACTATTCTCAATGAAAAGGTTCTGATGGTGAGCGTCTGTATTATGGAACTAGGTAGACATGGCCAGTTTTGTTGACCATCTCGCACGAACATCCTCTTCCTTTGTTGGGTGATGCTTGGGCAGAAACGACCTCTCCGGTTGGCCATGCTACCTGATTCCAGTATACAGGTATAGCTAGCTAGCTAGCTAGCTATTGTGGCAAAATAGGATCTTCACTACAGGGAAAGCGGTTCTTCCACTGCTAAAGCAATGTGATAAAAAGGCTGTTCTCACTTTCACCATGAAGAGAGCGACTCAGAGCAGAGTGAAAGTGAAAAGCCTTCAGCCAAGAAGGTGAGCTGCCTTATAGTGAGGCAAACCAGTCCATCTCGCTGAGTATTATCTGCAGTGATTAGCAGCTGCTATCCAAGGTTGGAGACAAGGTTCTCTCCCATGCCAAACTTGGAGATGCTGGAGAATGAACCTGGGACCTTCTGCATGGCGAAACAGATGCTGTACCTACAAGCTACATGGCCCATTCCCTATTTTTCCTTCTTGTTTGCTACAATTTGCACCATGCAATAGACTTTGGGGCAAGGGGAAGGAGGTGGAAAAAAGGACAAGTGTGTTAAAAAAAACCCAAAGATGGCGGCCTATTAATTACTGGTTTCGGCAACCCCTTTTGGATGGAAGGGTTGCCAGGAATTCGGAGTTCCTGGTCAGCTTTTAAGACTGCCTTCCCTTTCACCAAATCACTTATGTCTCTCGGTCCAGTGTACCTGAAGGAGCATCTCTACCCCCACCGTTCAGCCCAGACACTGAGGTCCAGTGCCGAGGGCCTTCTGGCTGTTCCCTCACTACGAGAAGCCAAGTTACAGGGAACCAGGCAGAGGGCCTTCTTGGTAGTGGCACCCACCCTGTGGAACCCTTCAGATGTCAAAGAGAACAACAACTACCAGACCTTTAGAAGACATCTGAAGGCAGTCCTGTTTAGGGAGGCTTTTAATGTTTAATAGATTATTGTATTTTAATGTTGTGTTGAAAGCCGCCCAGAGTGGCTGGGGAAACCCAGCCAGATGGGCAGGGTATAAATAATAAATTATTATTATATTATTATTATCTCTCTCACTCTTTATCCATTGATACATATATTGCTGCGTACAACTTTCAACATCTATTTTATGAATTTACCTTTGATGAAACAAGCCATAAGTAACCAGTCATTCTTATTACAAAAGAATTTTTCAAGTAAATAAATCCAAATCATTTTGATGTTTTAATTTTTCACGATACCACAGCAAATAATGTCTGGGAAGCCCTGCTTTGTGTATGTTTGCTAGTGTGGTTTACGCAGCAAATACTGCAAGAATGAGGGTTTCTCCCATGCGATTCGATCCAAATGCAACCCTGATAGCCAGAACCAATTCTAGTCTTGAGGGCTCTAAGGCAATTTGGCCTAGTGGTGCAAATAGCCCCTGCCCTAACTCACAGCCGCAAACGGGCCAGCATTTGTGAGAAGCATGTGCAAATGATCAGAGGGGGAATTCTAAATTGATTCATAATGTTGGACTAGAATCTGGGAGACCAGGGTTCAAATCCAAACTGAGCCTCACTTGGATGGTCATTTCCAACTCTACAATTCTATGATTCCATGAGAATGGAGGAGATGTCTCATGACTCTATGGACCTCAGTATCTGGGGCTTCCATATTGAAAACTGGATCATATGGTCTTTATCAATTGATTTACAATTGATTCAAAACATTTGCGCATATCTGCTACAACGTAACTGTTAATATATCTTGCACTCAAACGTGGGCAACAAAAGTGTGGATTTATGAATTGATTATTAAGGCCATTTCCAGACGCTTAACAATTTTGCTGATGTTTGGGTCTGGGGAGACACACAATTAATAAAACTTCTGCAGTCAGCTATACACAGAGCGTCTAGATGCAACAATGACAAATGAATGTTGCTTACAACCAAAAATACCCCATTGCCACTGTAACATTGTTTTCTAGGAGAAGTGCTTTATGATGGTATACTGCAAACATGGGCACTTTTCTAGACTTGCTAAGTGAGTCATCGTAGGTCATGCCTGATAAAGACTCAGGGTGAAAGTGAAGCCTGCTGAATTCACATTGATATAAATGGAGGAGTTAAGTGTGAGCTTAAATCTCTCCTCCTGAAATCAATGAGACTCAAAGTTCGTTGGATATACAGGCTTATGGTTTTAGTATCTCTGTTTTCTAAACTGCCACATTTCAAGGGACAGGGCTGGGGAACAATAGTAAGGATACAATCCACCAGAGGTTTTTCTGTGCAATCCTACTGAAATGAGGTACTCTCAGGGTTGCTCTCATTCATTTGGGGGGGGGGGGGGAGGTTGTCTTGGCTAATTTCCCCACTTTTAATTAGACTTGCATTGGTACAACATTTTACAAACTTCTAACCTGATCTTATGGAGAGATGGGCATGCCAAACTCTGGAAAGGATTGGACCATTTCCAATATAAGCTCCCAAAAGAGATGTACTGCCACCTTGTCTCCTGAGAATTGGTGGTTTCTTTTGGATTCCTGATCTTGGATCACCTTGGCCATTTTAAACAATCTTCCCTCCATTTTACTCTTTCTGGGGGGTGGGGGGTGGAGTACGACAAAATAAACAGATGCAGCAGCTAAAAAGCCAATGCAATTCTGCGCTGCATCAATAGGAGTATAGCATCTAGACCAAGGGAAGTAATAGTACCACTGTATTCCACTCTGGTCAGACCCCACCTGGAATACTGTGTCCAATTCTGGGCACCACAGTTCAAGAAGGATATTGACAAGCTGGAACGTGTCCAGAGGAGGGCAACCAAAATGGTCAAAGGCCTGGAAACGATGCCTTATGAGGAACGGCTTAGGGAGCTAGGTATGTTTAGCCTGGAGAAGAGAAGGTTAAGGGGTGATATGATAGCCATGTTCAAATATATAAAAGGATGTCATATAGAGGAGGGAGAAAGGTTGTTTTCTGCTGCTCCAGAGAAGCGGACACGGAGCAATGGATTCAAACTACAAGAAAGAAGATTCCACGTAAACATTAGAAAGAACTTCCTAACAGTAAGAGCTGTTCGACAGTGGAATTTGCTGCCAAGGAGTGTGGTGGAGTCTCCTTCTTTGGAGGTCTTTAAGCAGAGGCTTGACAGCCACCTGTCAGGAATGCTTTGATGGTGTTTCCTGCTTGGCAGGGGCTTGGACTGGATGGCCCTTGTGGTCTCTTCCGACTCTATGATTCTACCTACAATTTTACTCATTGTCAAGCCCTTCACAGTAGCCAGTTAACAGCTTAACATCCCAGTTATGGCGATAGATAGATCAGCAGTATCCAACCTCTGACCTGTGGACCTAATGTACCATTTCAAGTGTGGTGGTGGTGTCACAACTTCAATGCACCAAGGCATTTTTTTATTATTATTATTTTTGCCAGGGCACTGAATGTACTGTATGTTGCAACCATTTCAACCACATTAAAATTTTTGCAGCTTCATTTTACTTTGCTCTCTTGGGGGGGGGGGAGTTGCTACCATGGAGAGTCCAAGTTTTCTAATAGAAGTGAACTGGTTAGGGAAGCTTTTAATGTTTGATTGATTATTGTATTTTAGTGTTTTGTTGGAAGCCACCCAGAGTGGCTGGGGAAGGAAGGAAGGAAGGAAGGAAGGAAGGAAGGAAGGAAGGAAGGAAGGAAGGAAGGAATTATTATTATTATTATTATTATTATTATTATTATTATTACTCTGTTTAGTACTCATCGCCCCTCATCTTTCATCCCTGCCATTTCCCCAGGTTTTACCAAGGAACTTTGTTTGAGGGGAAAACCCCCAATAAACATTATTAAAATAGATTTTAAAAATTGGGGGGATGTCAATATCTCTTGCAGCTTGACATCCACTCCTGGCATAATGAGTGAAATTTGAACTTTTCACCAACCAAAATCGGGTAGTAAATGTTGGAAGGGCGGTATCCAACTCCTCTTGTCCCAATACCAGTTACAAGATTTTCAGGTGACTATGAAGATGGACAAGAGGCACTTAAGAGATTGTCTCTTTAGGTCCGATACAGAAAGGGATCTAACCATGATGGCTTCTACCAAGAGTTCACCATGGTTCCCACTTATTAAAACCCGGGCCAGTTACCTGTCAAAGCTCCCACTTGCCGTGCTTAGAATCGCTTTCACAGAATTACTATTCCAATCGATGCCCTTGGCGGTGTTGGATGGACGCTACGGCAAAGTACATTATGAAGAGAGACTTTGTCTGTGTGGGCAACCCTGTGTGGAGGGCCTGTGCCACTATTTATTGCAATGCCTGTTATATATAGACCCAAGAGACCGATTCATAAAACCCCTGTTTCCGAATGGAACTCACTTGAATAGGGTGGAAAGGGTGAAATGGCTGCTGAGCGATACTGAGGACTTTGTAACTTATAAAGTAGCACTCTATGCATTGGCAGCTAAGAAGATCAGGAGGAAAGAAATTGATAAAATAGCGGTCAACCGCAAAGGGGATTCAGATATTTAATTTGGCACATTTTACTAGAGAATCTTCTGCTATTCTATTTTATGCAACAAACAATCTTAGTAGTTGTGACTGTGGTTTATATTGTATGTGTGGTGCCTGATGATTTTTATGGTTATTGCTGTTTTAACTTTTGTTATTTTTCTGAATGATGCCATGGCCTATGACTAGCGCAATAAAAGTATGTGATGATGATGATGATGAAATCGGGCAGTGCCCCACAAGCCAGGTAAACTTCCTTTGGGTGCAATATCTGTAGGGGAAGCTGACCACCCATATGTTAGATATTATAATGATATCTACCCACAAAAATGCCACAAGACTCCAAAAGATGCCCTGAATTCTCCCAGATTTCATTCCATTGAGCTACTTAAGGCTACTGAAACATGCCCTAGCAAAACCTTTGTAGTTTTCTCCTATAAACTAAACACCAATTCAGTGGGAGATGACAGATTACTTCATATAGCATGCAAGCCAGCCCAGACAATAGCCGTAGCCATGACTGATTGCCTCGCTGTAACCCACTTTATGTTAAATGCATTCTTGCTGTTCAATTCCACAACTGTAATTTTGTTCTTCTGCATCGCTCAGCCCTCTGTGGACTAACCAGGTTCCTTCAGTAATGATTTCTTTTCTATTGTATTGTTTTCTGCATAATCAAGTTGGTAGGTAGGGGTTTAGGTGACACAGCCATCTGTCAAGTTCATTTGGTCTGAAAATGCATGGTATAATGGCCTCTACAACTTGGGGCTATCTGTTATAAAGGGAGAATATCAGCTTTTACCCTGCCTCACCTTATCATCATCGTCAAATTATTATTTCCACCCCCATCCCCTTTCTCCGTACGAAATGCATACGATTCCCTCAATGCGGCTGATTGGGATTTATTTATTTATTTGCCAAAAAAAGTAGCCAGCGCATGATCGCCTTGTGTTGCAATTTATGCAAGCAATCCAATTAAAGGGAAGGAAAGCTAACATCCAGGCTAATGTGCCTGTCTCGAAATTAAAGAGGCTGCCGCAAACTGCAGCGATCCAGAGTTATCACGGCTGTTTCCCTGACATGCTCACTGCCTCTTTCTTGAAGTTTGCATAATGTGCAAGCGTAAGGTAGCCTGGATGCCACAGAGAAAAGAGGGAGAAAACAGTGATTCATTTCCCTTTGCTCAAATGAAAGAGCTCATAATACTTCCCATAAAACCTTTATCAAATGGGGACTGTTTACTGAACTGACACATTTTCATGGGGAGGAATAACATAAAAAACAGCTTGTGGTGGTGCTCAGCTTTTTCCAGATATAGCTGAACTACGCTAGAATAGTTTGTGAAAGGCGATATTAATTTTGTTTCTTTTTAAAGAAGGGGAATTGTTTTGGCTGATTTAGGCCAAGTAACAATCAGCGCAAGAGGATAATATCTCCCGCGTTTGTTATTTCTGATTAATTCTTGAAATAATCACTAACAGGGCAGCTATGGCACTGCTGCTGGTATTACTTTACACTGGATGATGGCCACTAAATACGGCTTTGTTCTGAGGTAGCAAACTTCGGCATGCAAGCGGAGGCAACATGGTTGAAATAGCTGAGCCAATATTTTCGGTGGAGCCAATTTCAATCTTTCGTGGGGAGAGAGGATGAAAAGAAAATCCCGCCCAATTTGGAATGGAGCGGGAGAAATTTCTGGAGTCATTTCTGGAGTCAAGTCATTTGTAACTATGACAGGATCTGCTTTTTCCAGGAAAAGGAACTAGGTGAGTGAACCTGTGCAAAGGCTAATAATAATAATAATAATAATAATAATAATAATAATAATAATAATATTTTTATATTTATACCCCAGCCACCCTGGGCAGCTGCCAACAGAATATTGAAAACACAATAAAATATCAAACATAAAAAAACTTCCCTAAACAGGACTGCCTTCAGATGTCTTCTAAAATTCAGGAAGTTGTTTATTTCCTCGACATCTGATGGGAGGGTGTTCCATATCGCATGCGCCACCACCTAGAAGGCCCTCTGCCTGGTTCCCTGTAACCTCACTTCTCGCAGGGAGGGAACCACCTGAAGGCCCTCAGTGCTGGACCTCAGTGTCTGGGCTGAACGATGGGGGTGGAGACGTTCCTTCAGGTATACTTGGCGAAGGCCGTTTAGGGCTTTAAAGGTCAGCACCAACACTTTGCATTGTGCTCGGAAACGTAAACAGTAACTTCCAGAAGCAATGCAAAGTTAAGAAGAACCAACAGACTATAAACCTGGTCTTCCAAAGGGAGTACAACTCTGTTCAAACTAGGGAATACTCCTAGACCCAGAATACATTTCTATTCTAGCAGTACCTCTATCATAGCAAGGCTACACCTCAGTTTATTTTCCTACATCTGTCAAAATCCCACTCAATCAGGATCCTTGGGAGAGCCTTTCTGTGGAAGAGGTATGAGACCCCATAGAGAACCCACTATAGTCCTAAGGCAGCCCTAAGTATCTAATTTCATAGTCGTCTTACCTTTACCCCTCGGACAACTTCTTTCATCACATCTCAAACCCAGCCTTGACATCTAATTTTCCACCCCACCACCCAAAAATCAAGAGGGAAGGTGGCGATGGACTCAGAAAGACCCCCAGAGTCAATGTTGCTTGTTTGGCTGTCAGGGAGACTTTATCACCAGGGGACTCTTCAGGAGAAAGGGTCTACTCAGGTGGAGGAAGAACTCAGGACAGATTCCGTTGTGTGAACAATGACCAGGAGAAACTGATGTGTTATCGTGTGACTAGAAAAGATCCATTGTGTTACAAGGAAGGTGGATTGGAAGAAGCTGTGGATTCTTACTTAGAAAGAAAAAAGAAATGGACACAACTTAAGAGCAGAGCTACATTTTGCCAGAAACACTTGGGAAATTGGCATCCATTGCTTATATCCTTCCCTTCTTCTTCTTCGAAGTGTGGTAAAATTTATCTCATGACCTAATCTCATCACATTACATAGAAGCCACCTCCTTGGGGCCAAAGGGTCTTCAATCCCCCCCAATAAAATGTGTGAATCAGGGCTGTCTTAAGCATATGTGGTGCCGGGGTACAAAGATCCGCCCAGCGAGTGCCCTCCCCCCCCGGTTACCTGGACCCAGGCGCACAGGAGGGTGGAGCCAGCTGGCCACCTCAGCACCTCACTGGCTCGGTCGCCCCCAAACTCGCAGCGCAGAGCCGCCCGCAGCAGAAGAGCTCGCAACAGCGCTCCAACCAATGGGTGGGCTCTTCCCCGGACTCGACTCTCGGGCCCCCGACTCTCGACCTGATGCCCCTGAGAGCCCAGCACCTGGGTGCCCCGCACCCTTAGCACCTATAGATAAGACAGCCCTGCTTTGAATTCAGTTCAAATAGTGTCCATGCACTCTGTCATGTGATCGATGATCCAGGGCAGAGCTTACTTGTCATCACCCCCCAAATATTTTATTCAAGTTGGCACCCCTGTCACATTGTACATTTGCCTGCCACCACTCTGCATCATTGTCTGCCCCCAGCAGTTTTGGGGGAGGGGAGAACCCCACGCTTTTGTTGACCAAGTAAAATAAATTCCTTTACGGGAAGATATTAAGGCATTTTAGACAAGCCCCCCCCCTTAAAAAAACAACACCCCTGTGTGATCGAATTCAACTGTGTTGTCAAAATGTGTGTTGACAGAACCTATTAATGTTCATTTCCTTAGTTGGGTGTGGAGGATAGCAAAACTTCCATTCATCCAACATTGTCCAGTAGATTTATTTCCCGCACAAAGATTTCCTGCAAATTTGCTGAAAGCTGCTCCCTGCCTCCACGGCACTGGTAATCTCCCACCTGTCGGGCATTAATATGGTGTACAGAATGGCAGATTTATGAGTTGTACCAAAGACAAGCATGAAACAATATATTTTCCCGTGGCTTGATAGGGACTCTGCATGAGACGAACTAATACATTACTGCAGCCGAATGCCCCTCATTAGTCCTTTTCCTTCCCTGGATTAAAACAAAGGGAAAGGGGAGGGTGGGAAACCACCCCTGAATTGTATACAGTCAGCCTAGTTACTGGAGCTTTAAAGTTTATTAAAGTTTATCGACCATGTGTATACATTTCTGGATTTAGGCTCAATTGCTTCTCTCCAAGCTGGAACATTGAATTAAGATGCAGAGCCTCGCCGTGGCTCCCGTGGACTCCAACTGAGCTACAGGTAGCAGAAGTCTCCTTCAATTAGACATAATCATCACTCACAGTCAATAATTGTGCTAAAGGCTGCTTTCAAATCTGCGAGGGATTCGCATTTAATGTACTGATTCAGCTTGTCTGAGCCAAATTCACTGTGTACTGAAACCAAAGCAATTTAGATCTTGCCTACGGCCTTTCTGGCAGTTCATCTAGTACTCAACACTGTTAGGACTGTGAGATACAATTTAATCGGAGACATCTGTGCACAGAGACTCAGAGAGGACCTTTTTCCTGTAGCAGAGGTGGGAGGGAGGGAGAGAGAGACTAAGTAATGGCTATGCTGTAGTTTTATGTGAAGAACCAGGCCTTATCTCTCCCCTGAAAAATAAAACATTTAAGATATAGCAGAAAGCCAAATAAAAAAAGAGGAGAATCTGTGTGTTATATTATATATGAAATTTGCACTGATGCTAGCCGCAGCTTTGCTTGCGCTGAACCTCGTGCCATAAAGCACTTGAGAGCTCTGATCCTGGGATTAACCATTTAGAGGTATTACAACTTTTATCATCTACTGCAGCCAGCGGGGGAGATATTTATTAAGTATGAAAAGGAGATGGCTCACTCTGTGAATTTCCTAAATATCAAAATCTCCCTTACAGATAAGGTGCCGCGTTACGTTCCATCGAAGGCTCTCTTTTATATACCAGGCCTTAAATTATCTAGAATTAACTCGCATAACACCCTGTGGGTTATTCTAGAGCTGTCATCCCAAAACAAGCTAATAAGATCATCGGCATATCTGACGGACTTAAAACCAACTGGTTAAGTAGCTCTTGAATGAATCCTAAATTGCCCAGTTCTGCTGCCATAACCTTAATCATTTGCCGTCATTCCATGGAACGATTCGTTTTCACATTTGGAAGTCAAGGGAGCAGATGGGCTTGTGTAGATCAGCGTATTAAAGAGATGTGCTTAAACATTATGTCAGTATTTGGTTTACAGCTGTGTAACACTTCTCTCTTCTCCCTTAATAAATTTGCCGCAGGAGATGCTCCTTGAAACTGTAGGGGGAAGTACGAAAATTCTGCTCAAATTTGAGAGAGGGAGATTATAGAATTCTGCTTTTTCGGAACGGCACCTTTAATGGGCATGCACAATATACTTGTGCATAGGTAAGGGTAAAGGGACCCCTGACCATTAGGTCCAGTTGTGACCGACTCTGGGGTTGCGGTGCTCATCTCGCATTATTGGCCAAGCGAGCCGGCGTACAGCTTCTGGGTCATGTGGCCAGCATGACAAAGCCGCTTCTGGCGAACCAGAGCAGCGCACGGAAACACCGTTTACCTTCCCGCAAGAGCGGTTCCTATTTATCTACTTGCACTTTGATGTGCTTTCGAACTGCTAGGTGGGTAGGAGCAGGGACCAAGCAACGGGAGCTCACCCCGTCGTGGGGATTTGAACTGCCAACGTTCTGATTGGCAAGCCCTAGGCTCTGTGGTTTAACCCACAGCGCCACCCACGTCCCTATACTTGTGCATATATTATAGCAAATCAAAATAATAATAATAAAAAAATCCTTCCAGTAGCACCTTAGAGACCAACTGGTATGAGCTTTCGTGTGCATGCACACTTCTTCAGATACACACGAAAGCTCATACGAAAGCTCATACGAAAGCATGCACACGAAAGCTCATACCAAGAACAAACTTAGTTGGTCTCTAAGGTGCTACTGGAAGGAATTTTTATTTATTTTGTTTTGACTATGGCAGACCAACACGGCTACCTACCTGTAACTGGAATTATAGCAAATGTTAGCTCCTGCCCCAATAGTAACACAGCAGGAATTGTAGCTGGACGTGTGTGTGTGTACACACACACATTACATTTGACATTCTTCCCCCAGTTTTCTTCTTCTGTGCTTTTTGCTTCAGGAACTACCTCTGCAAAAAAGAAAAAGAAAAAAAAGATTCAGATCAGATACATCCAAAACTATCAGTCACTTGGTTTTGTTTTGCTTTGGTTTTTTTTAAAAAACCCAGTTGTACCTTTATGAATTCTTGATCTCCTCTGTTAATCTTTAAATAACACACACCGTATTCTCTCTTAGTTAGACCAAGGTAGCAACCACCTAGTCAGATGCGAAGCTGGAAAAGGCAGAATTCGAGCCACAGGTCAACAAGAGACAGTGTTGTCAGACAACAGGTCACAAATATTGTCTTGAAAGCATTACACTTTCCTACACGGGAAGTGACAAGTTCAGCGATAATTAGCTGTGTCTTTATGGTGCATTTAATTTCCATGATGCCACAATAGCTCTGACAGCATGATCACAAAGGCAATAGAGTTGAAAGCCGCTAACCTTTTAGGTTAACTCTAATTGGAGTACCCTTAAATTAGGGCTCTCTGATAGGTAATAAGATCATTATTGTTTAGGTCAGCTTCTGCTAATTTGTGTTTGTGTACTGCAGGTGTTTTCCATCATACGACTGCTTGCTACAGTATATTATTACCCAGCACACACCATGTGCTGCAGACTGTGTCTGCTTGGTATCCATTTTAACTTGTCAGATGTTTCTTTTTAAAAAGGGGGCAAAGGAAATGGAATGTAAATTGTCATATTCTGATTAACATTATTCATTTAAATTATATATATATATTTAAATAGTTTATTCAATATCTGGGGCAAATCCCCACCCCACTCTTATTAACACCCTCTGTTAACAGAAAATCAAAGAGAGCAGAGTTGGGAATTGGTTGGAATTTGGAGGACAGATCTATTGGTCATGACAGCTAAATGAAGCACCCATGTTCAAAGGTAGTATACCTGTCTAATGGGATGCTGTGGGTGAATAACAGAGGACTAGTTTGTGGGGTTATTTTTGTCCATTGAGTTTTCATGGCAGGGATACTGGAGTGGCTTGCCAGTTCCTGCTCCAGATGGATCACGTTTAATCAAAACTCTCCACTATGACCTGTCCATCTTGGGTGGCCCTGCACGGCATAGCTCATAGCTTCTCTGAGTTATTCAAGCCCCTTCGTCACGACAAGGCAGAGACATCACCTTGCCGACAAAGGTCCGTATAGTTAAAGCTATGGTTTTCCCAGTAGTGATGTATGGAAGTGAGAGCTGGGCCATAAAGAAGGCTGATCGCCGAAGAATTGATGCTTTTGAATTATGGTGCTGGAGGAGACTCTGGAGAGTCCCATGGACTGCAAGAAGATCAAACCTATCAATTCTGAAGGAAATCAGCCCTGAGTCCTCACTGGAAGGACAGATCCTGAAGCTGAGGCTCCAGTACTTTGGCCACCTCATGAGAAGAGAAGACTCCCTGGAAAAGACCCTGATGTTGGGAAAGATGGAGGGCACAAGGAGAAGGGGACGACAGAGGATGAGATGGTTGGACAGTGTTCTCGAAGCTACCAACATGAGTCTGACCAAACTGCGGGAGGCAGTGGAAGACAGGAGTGCCTGGCGTGCTCTGGTCCATGGGGTCACGAAGAGTCAGACACGACTAAACGACTAAACAACAACAGCTTGTGGGGTTATAAATGTTTCTTGGTGGTCACCAATGGATTAAAAAAAAACCCTGATGCCTGAACTATGCCTTATTCCCTCAGTTTAAATCTAGATTCCCACAACCACTGCTATAGTTTGATGTGAGGTAAGTCCTTTCTATACCAGCCCAATAGTACCTGTTCATTATGTTTGGCCTTCCAGGTTTCTGTGCACTGCATATTAAAATAGCACCCCACAATGTGTTTCTTTTTTTTCAAATATGTCTGTCATATTTAAATTGCAGTGACCATTCTTACAATGCCAGTGCTGGATTTACATATAAGCTAAACAAGCTATAGCTTAGGGCCCCACTCTCTTGGGGGCCCCAAAAAAAGTTAAAGGGAAAAAAACTGGATGTACATTTCCAAAATGTTTTGTGTTGTATATGGACCTATTAGGTCCATAAATTACCATATAGCATATAGTCAACACAAAAAACAGGAACAATTTGTTGTTGACAAAGGACAGCTGGACATATCAAGGGCCCCATTACCTTCAGTAGCTTAGGGCCTCATCAAACCTAAATCCGGCCCTGTACCATGCACATCACCTTGGAAACTTGTGAGATGAGGACCTAAGAATTCCAGTGCTTCAAATATCTGTTACCTAAGCTTATTTGTAGCATTTTAACCCTGCTTCTACATAGACCAGAAAAGTAGCTTGTAAAAAATTCTCATCCGATATATTTCTGTGCAATTGCCTAGGAAAGCATAATACAAAGTTAATATTATCACAGTTGTTGTTGTTCACGGTAAAGCAACCCTACTACTAAAATGCAACAATAAAATAAAAATAAACCATGGTGAATTACAAACATTTTTACTGAGCCGCTCATGAAAGCCAACAAGACTGGTTACCTAAAGAATATTTAACATCAAAGTACACGGAGAAGAAATGTTTGGAGCAAGGTCATTTCAGATCCAGTTTAATGGGACTTGGATTCTGATTACTTGGTAAATGCCCAATGAGTCATGAATCTGTCATCCATTGTGGGCTTCTTGAACAGCTGAAGAAGGCCATCTTCTAACTTTTGGCCTTTGGGGAGACAGCAACTGGGGGAGAGATACTTAAGCTAGAGTTCAGTGGGTTCTTCCTCCTCTAAGGAGCAGTGATTATTGAGAGTACCGCCAAGATATTCAAAAGGAATATCTGAAGTTTTGCTCAAATGAATGGACTTGCTGATTGTTAGAAGTAATATGCCATCACGACGGTGTAAGAGTTCTTGCAATGGAATCCCTGGTCTGGACCTTGTGCAGAGTAGAAATGAATGTGATCTCCACCACAAGGAAAGCTTTACTGTAAACAGTCTTAAACCAGTTACAAAATCAATGTTGCAAAATACAAAGTGCTCTTAAAACAAACTAGCAATGCAGTCCAGTCTTATTTAAGTCCTTGAAAAGGTAAAGGTAAAGGAAGCCTGACGGTTAAGTCCAGTCGCAGACTACTCTGGGGTTGCGGTGCTCATCTCGCTTTACAGGCTGAGGGAGCCGGTGTTTGTCCGCAGGCAGTTTTTCCGGGTCATGTGGCCAACATGACTCAACAACTTCTGGCACAACGGAATACCGAAACCAGAGCAGTGCACAGAAACGCCGTTTACCTTCCTGCCGGAGCAGTACCTATTTATGTATTTGCACTGGTGTGCTTTCAAACTGCTAGGTTTGCAGGAGCTGGGACCAAGCAACAGGAGCTCACCCCGTCACAGGGATTTGAACCACCGACCTTCTGATCGACAAGCTGAAGAGACTCAGTGGTTTAGACCACAGCGCCGCCCGCGTCCCATTTAAAGGTAAAGGGACCCCTGACCATTAGGTCCAGTCGTGGACAACACTGGAGTTGCGGCGCTCATCTCGCTTTACTGGCCGAGGGAGCCAGCGTACAGCTTCCGGGTCATGTGGCCAGCAGGATTAAGCCGCTTCTGGCGAACCAGAGCAGTGCACGGAAACACCATTTACCTTCCCACCAGAGTGGTACCTATTTATCTACTTGCACCAGATGCTTTCGAACTGCTAGGTTGGCAGGACAAGGGACCGAGCAATGGGAGCTCACCCCGTCGCGGGAATTCGAACCGCTGACCTTCCGATCGGCAAACCCTAGGCTCTGTGGTTTAACCCACAGCGCCACCCGCGTCCCTTTAAGTCCTTAGCATAGTCCAACGATTAACAACAAATATGCATCCCTTGCACCCTATCCTTTGTTGTTCTAATATCAATCTCCACCAGGACAGGTTTGCCTCCTGTCACATGGAGGAGTGCTACCTGTGTACCAATGTACATTCACAGCATTCCTTCTCACCCCATGACAACCTGATATACAGATAGTGGGAGAGGTCTGGTTGCAGTGCATGTCATGGTAAGGGCTAACCTAGAACTACTCACACATTATTTCAAAGCATGTACATATGTGTGTGCTGTGAAGTAAGGATGGGGTAGAAATTTGATTCCCTTTGCATTTAAAGGTGAACCTGCCCAATCAGAACTTTTCTAAACCCAATTAGCCAACCCAAAATGCAGCTAACCTTCAAAATCCACACTTCCCTGAATTTTGAAATGCAGTTCTCCAGCCAGACAATCTGTACAGACATGCATATACTAGGATAAAGTGTTTCTTAAAATGCATATATTATTCGAAACAACACACCAAAACGCCTTATATTAGAGAAGGTTGCTTTGCAAAAATGTTGCAAACAAAAGGTTGCATGCAAAATGGTTTATTTGGGGAAATTCACACTAAAATGCTGGTTCATTTTCATGAGGGCATTTTTTTAAAAGAAGAAGAGGAGTTTGGATTTGATATCCCGCTTTATCACTACCCGAAGGAGTCTCAAAGCGGCTAACATTCTCCTTTCCCTTCTTCCCCCACAACAAACACTCTGTGAGGTGAGTGGGGCTGAGAGACTTCAAAGAAGTGTGACTAGCCCAAGGTCACCCAGCAGCTGCATGTGGAAGAGCGGAGACGCGAACCCGGTTCCCCAGATTACGAGTCTACTGCTCTTAACCACTACACCACACTGGCTCTCCAGTGATGTGGAAATGTGAAGAACTGGACTTAAGATTGGAAAAAGGAGAAACTGAGAGAAACTAAGAGGGACAGATACACCTCGGCCTAATATGAATCTGCCTGGGAGAATGGGCTACTTTAGCACCAAAACAGCAATAGTTCAAAATCCCCACTGCACAAAGTATCTCTTTAATGAGGTTTCAGTTCCTGGTTCCCTGCTATAACTACTAACTCGGACAACCTGTGTAAGGTCCATTTCATTAACTCTTTTTGGGGGGGCGGGGATAACTACTGACGTCATACAGAAAGGAGTCTGCCAAAAAGTTTGGGGGACAGGGTGCGAGCGGGCATGGGGGACTCACTGGTCCTGAATGGGGTAACTGTGCCCCTGAAGGACCAGGTGAGCAGCCTGGGAGTCATTTTAGACTCACAGCTGTCCATGAAGGCGCAGGTTAATTCTGTGTCCAGGGCGGCTGTCTACCAGCTCCATCTGGTACGCAGGCTGAGACCCTACCTGCCGGCAGACTGTCTCGCCAGAGTGGTGCATGCTCTGGTTATCTCCTGCTTGGACTACTGCAATGCACTCTATGTGGGGCTACCTTTGAAGGTGACCCGAAAACTGCAATTAATCCAGAATGTGGCAGCTAGACTGGTGACTGGGAGTGGCTGCTGGGACCACATAACACCGGTCCTGAGAGAACTACATTGGCTCCCAGTACATTTCCGATCACAATACAAAGTGTTGGTGCTGACCTTTAAAGCCCTAAATGGCCTCGGTCCTGTATACCTGAAGGAGCATCTCCATCCCCATCGTTCAGCCCGGACACTTAGATCCAGCGCCGAGGGCCTTCTGCCGGTTCCCTCACTGCGAGAAGCAAAGCTACAGGGAACCAGTCAGAGGGTCTTCTCGATAGTGGCGCCCGCCCTGTGGAACGCCCTCCCAGCAGAGGTCAAAGAGATGAACAACTATCTGACATTCAGAAAATACCTGAAGGCAGCCCTATTTAGGGAAGTTTTTAACCTGTGATATTTTAATGTATTTTAATATCTGTTGGAGGCTGCCCAGAGTGGCTGGGGGGACCCAGCCAGATGGGCGGGGTACAAATAAAAAAATATTATTATTGTTGTTGTTATTATTATTATTATTATTATTATTATTAAGAATGTGTCGAAAGGAACTTGCAACACCTGTGCCAGGTTCTGCTTTTGGCAAAGTGTAGGTGGCAGCTCTATTCCAAATAGTCCGATGCCATGGAAAACTAGATGGTTACAGCTGAAATTCCATGTCCTTTATTTTGTTTCTTCGCATTGCCAGTAGTGACCCATCTCGCCATATCTACGGATGGCCTTGATTTTTGGACATAGCAGATAAAGGACATTTACTTCATGTGCCCCCTGTGAAGTGTGTGCCTCAGCCTAGTTTCATGTTTCATTTTTAATGGGAAATGATTGTGCGGTTAGACAGCGTCCTGTTTTTCTGCCAAAAGCACACCCCAGATAGCAGCAAAAGGGCACATAAGGTTAAGTACAGATAAGCGTAGAGATACAGTTCAGCCGGCTGAAGTTTGAAGTCATCAGCAAGTATAACTAATCTTCAGTAAAGTCATCTCCCAGGCACAGCGAAACGCAACATTACTTTCCACTATAAACTACACTGAAAAGTAGCTATTAGGTATAAATACTTTCACTTACTGAATTGTTGATGCCTGCCCTTCGTAAATCACAACATTGCTAAATCTCTCCTAAGGTGAATTGTATATAAAGGGGTTTATTGTTTCAGCAATCTGCTGATGACACATTTCTTAGCCAGTCCTAGTTTTGAATCCTTCAGCAACGGTGGCTGTGCATTCTGCTCCAACTAGTTCTTGTTAACATAGACATTTTTTCAGATCAAGCTGCCAGTCTGGGTGTCAAAGATCTGTAAACCCCTCCATGACTGTGAATTTGGAGAAAGGAAAAGATTTATGATGAAATGAGCTCAAGATACAAGTGACATACACATGTAAATACATTGTGAGTGTTTTTCTTTAAATGTGGGTGAAAGGGTAAACCATGTGGTTTATAATTCCATATGCAATAAAAAAGATCATTTGTTGTTGTTCAGTCGTTCAGTCGTGTCCGACTCTTCGTGACCCGATGGACCAGAGCACGCCAGGCACGCCTATCCTTCACTGCCTCTCGCAGTTTGGCCAAACTCATGTTAGTAGCTTCGAGAACATTGTCCAACCATCTCATCCTCTGTCGTCCCCTTCTCCTTGTGCCCTCAATCTTTCCCAACATCAGGGTCTTTTCTAGGGAGTCTTCTCTTCTCATGAGGTGGCCAAAGTCTTGGAGCCTCAGCTTCAGGATCTGTCCTTCCAGTGAGCACTCAGGGCTGATTTCCTTCAGAATGGATAGGTTTGATCTTCTTGCTGTCCATGGGACTCTCCAGAGTCTCCTCCAGCACCATAATTCAAAAGCATCAATTCTTCGGCGATCAGCCTTCTTTATGGTCCAGCTCTCACTTCCATACATTACTACTGGGAAAACCATAGCTTTAACTATACGGACCTTTGTTGGCAAGGTGATGTCTTTGCTTTTTAAGATGCTGTCTAGGTTTGTCATTGCTTTTCTCCCAAGAAGCAGGCGTCTTCTAATTTCATGAGTGCTGTCACCATCTGCAGTGATCATGGAACCCAAGAAAGTGAAATCTCTCACTGCCTCCATTTCTTCCCCTTAGATCATTAGAGTCTTACAATTATAACCCAAACAAAAAGGGGTGTCTTCCAAAATTTTGGCAAAAAAGTCCCGGATAAGAGTTAAGAAAATTGTAGTGTGTGTGTGTGTGTGTGTGTGTGTGTGAACCATAGGATATAATGTCCTATACAAACAATGCAATCCTATGCATGTCACCCTAGAAATAAGTTTATGAGTTCAATGGGGTTTTCTTCCAGATAAATTGCAACCTACATGTTCTAACCTAATCCATTCTAGTTGCAAATTTAAAAAGCAGTTATGCATGAATAAAAAGGTAAAGGGACCGTGCACTTTTCAATGCATCCCATTGAAAGCAATTCAAGGTATATAAAACAAAATAAAAAAATTCCTTCCAGTAGCACCTTAGAGACCAACTAAGTTTGTTCTTGGTATGAGCTTTCGTGTGCATGCACACTTCTTCAGATACACTGAAACAGAAGTCACCAGACCCTTATATATAGTGAGAGGGTGGGAGGGGTATTACTCAGAGGGGTGGTGGGAATGGGTGATTGGCTGATAGGTGTGGTAAACCTGTTGACGACTAGTTACAGGTAGGTAGTTGTGTTGGTCTGCCATAGTCAAAAATAAATAAATCCTTCCAGTAGCACCTTAGAGACCAACTAAGTTTGTTCTTGGTATCAGCTTTCGTGTGCATGCACACGAAATATCTGAACACGAAATATCTGTATCTGAAGAAGTGTGCATGCACACGAAAGCTCATACCAAGAACAAACTTAGTTGGACTCTAAGGTGCTACTGGAAGGAATTTTTTTTATTTTTTATTTTGTTTTGACTGTTGACGACTGTTAACGACTGCAATTGGTCTTACAGGAAAAAGCAAGGGGTGAGATGGCTAAAAATAGCTTTATCATGTATAATGAGATAAGAATCCAATCAGCCAGTCACCCATTCCCACCACCCTTCTGAGTAATACCCCTCCCCACCTTCTCACTATATATAAGGGACTGGTGACTTCTGTTTCAGTGTATCTGAAGAAGTGTGCGCCAACCTTAATGGCTGGAATTAACTGTTTACAGGGATGGTTTGCAGGAACCCTGAAAATCCAAGGCAGCCAGGTGTCAGTGAGGTGTTGTTTGTCTACAACTCCAACCAGTCCTAGGCAGTAGGGATGTACTGGCTAGGACTGATGGGCACCAGGTTGGGAAAGACTGATCTAAATTCTCCATTGGGCATTGTTTTATCTGCTTTTGATCATCTCTTCATTAAGATTAAGCTACCTTGTTTGCAGAAATAATTATGAGTTAAATCCTGGGTATGATTCATTGTGCTGGATGGCAGAGCCATGCATCTTAGGTTTGCCAGCGAGCAATTGATAGTTATTAATATGTACATACATGAACAATAAATTACTGGCTGTGTGCCACATCTCGCTCACAACCAGAACACTGCTTTTTTATTTTTACAAAGATGATACAATTGCTGCCTCGTGTATATCAGCGTTTCAATGTGAATTTCCCCCATCAATAAACAAATTTGACTAATGTGTGTTTTGTTTTTTTTTGCAATTTTCAGAGATATAATGTTATTTTCATCAGTATCTTCCAACTCTACAATTCTTTTTCCCCAAATTTTTTTTATTAACTTTTAACAAATAAAAACAAACATCAAAATACATCAATAAACAGTAATAAAAGAAAACAACAATAATAAACTCTACAATTCTATGGTCTTCATTTTTTTATCCCCTTCTCCCCAATAATTGTGATTTTGTACACTTGGTTTGGTCAGACAACTACACCACAAAACTCGGATAAGTGCAAATAGCAACAGATACCGGTAGCTGTGTTTCAGTTTGCATATTGTTTCGGGCAGTTTGAATTTGCTAGGTTTAGCTTTAACTGTATACTGAATGGAATTCCTCCTCCATCCCTATCCCCTGCTGATTCAGCCCTCCTTGCTGAGGACCTACTCCTTCTTCTGTTGCCACGCAGGGCATTTCATCAACCTTGGTGGCATGAAGTGAGTTAAACAGCTCAAGGTTGGCGGAAGCCTAACTTGTGTGGGTGTTATCAATGGGGGAACAAGTTCATTCAGTTTGCATTTTAATGAAAATCTGCCTATAAGCAAGCCAAAACACAGCTATCTTTCCAAATGTTGTGATGCAATTCTCAGCGCGAAAACACATCTATATCTAATTTTATATTTGCTTGCATATCTGTGAACATAAAAAAGTTCACATGGGCACAAAAATGCATGCGAATGTTTACGGGGCCAACAGAACTTGACAGATTTGACCATTCCTAGTTAGCATGACTTACTGATTCCTGATTTTTCTGCCAAACCTCTGCCCATAGCTCAGCTACGCATGCAGAGCAGATGTCCATATTTTCATTTTTGAAATTTTGGTGGATATTATATTATTTGATCTACTTACTTACTTACTTCGCCAGACCTTTATTAGGCATTACATACCTGCTTTATTAGGCATCACACCCTGTGGGTGGTGCTGTGGGTTAAACCACAGAGCCTAGGGCTTGCTGATCACAAGGTCAGCGGTTCGAATCTCCGCGACGAGGTGAGCTCCCGTTGCTCGGTCCCAGCTCCTGCCCACCTAGCAGTTCGAAAGCATGTCAAAGTGCAAGTAGATAAATAGGTACCGCTGCAGTGGGAATGTAAACGGTGTTTCCGTGCGCTGCTCTGGTTCGCCAGAAGCAGCTTAGTCATGCTGGCCGCATGACCTGGAAGCTGTACACCGGCTCCCTTGGCCAATAAAGCTAGATGAGCGGTGCAACCCCAGAGTCATCCACGACTGGACCTAATGGTCAGGGGTCCCTTTACATTTACCTTACCTGCTGGAAAAGTAAAGAGAAAGGAGAGGTACCTTTTATCATATGTGGTGGTCATGTAAGGTAACTAAAGCATTCTGGGAAATGATATATAATGAATTGAAAAAAATGTTCAAAATAACCTTCGTAAAAAAAAACCCCCAGAAACTTCTTTATTAGGAATTGTAGGTACTGACATCCCAAAGGACCAGAAAATACTTTTTATGTACAGGACAACAGCAGCATGGATGCTACTAGCCCAGAGATGGAAATAAGAGAAAGTCCCTACCAGAGAGAAATGGCAAAGCAAGCAGTTGAAATATGCCAAAATGGCAAAACTGACCGGAAAGCTCAGGAACGAAGGAGACAAAAACATTAAGAATGGGGGAAATTTATAATTTGTTTAGAAGACCACTATAAGCAGATGAAAGCATTAGCAGGATTTTAACAACACTTGTAATGCAACAGATACTGTGGACAATATGAAGAAATACAACATATGGATTGCGAAATAATGTGCAGTTGAAGATGTTGACAATAGGACTCATGGAGGGGAGGAGGGGAAGTCTGGAGAGTCAGAGAAATCTCTATTTATGGTTATTTTTATGGTTTGGTGGAGGGGATGTGGTTGGCTGTGCCTGCCCCTTTTATGGTTTTATGGTTTTGTTATAATCAAATAAAATTGATTGTAATAAAATTTTGTAAAATCAAATAAAATTTATTTCAAAAAGAAGGAAAAAAAATATAGGCCATCATAAAACATCCATATATTAAATTTTAATATATATACAAATAAACAGCCATGTAAAATACATAATAACAATGATTTTCATTGGAGTTTCTTCCCGCTAAATAGTGCCATTCACCACTCTTAAGAGATACTATTGATAAAAACTCAGCCACCTTTGCACTTCCTATATTATTTGATAGCTGAAGCATCAAGTAGCACCTCAACTATATGAAAGAGCTGGGTAGAACTTCCATGCTGCATTCCCCCCTCCCCCAAACCGCCCCCAATCATTTACATTGCAGTCACTTCACAGATTCAGGTAATGTTTGGTTGACCCATGATAGATTCATCACTTCCCAGCAAAAGTCAAGGATAATTTAGGTTGCAATCCTAACTCCATTTTCCAGGGTGGGGCAGTGAGCCTCAATGAACAAGACCTACTTCAGAGTAGACATGGTCAGAATGGCAGCCTGGGCCTTAGTTTGCCTACCCATGGTTTAGAACAATGCAAAACTGGGCTGCTAAATTGCACAGGGAGTAATTGCACAAGGCAATGAACATGCATTTATAAATGAGCCTTTTGCGTGTCGAGGTCCCCCAAGCCACCCCCCTAAATAACTCATACTACTCACCGTAATTTAAGTTTAAGGTTTTTGGCATGATTTGGGCCACAACTTTTATTAAAATACAAAATGTGAGTGGTTGCTTAGGTATTGGTTCTAACTATCTGTCCCCTCCTGGGGGCAGACTGACATCCGCCCGGTTAGCGGCGGTAAAGGGAAAACACTTTGGGGAGAGAATGGGGGTTGGGGGCCCAGGCCCTCGCCTCTCCCCAAATGTTCCCAGGGGCTCTTGCGTGGCCCTGGCCGCCTACTGGGGGGTACGGACAAAAGCATGATGAGCCCCTGGATTCCTTTAACAGAATTCTCCGCGCAGCAGCATTGGAGGGGCAGGCACAGCCAACCACATCCCCTCCACCAACCAAATTCATAACCAATGCCTAACCACAACCTTACAAGTTGTGACTAATTGCTACGCAGTAGGCGAAAACCAAATGGCAACAGCCAATCAGCCAGATGGAAAAATTCCTACCAGGCCCCTGCCCCAAAAGCAGACGACCCCATGACAGGCATAGCAAGGTCAATGCGCAAGCCTAAATAAAGGGAGGCAGGGTGGGTGATCCGATGCACGCAGCAAAGAGGGCCGCGTGCTGCCTGCACTGGGAATATATAACCTCTGAGCTGTCCATCAAAAATTGCTACATAACATTCTCCCCAGCAACCCGCAGGGCCCAATCACCTGCCATGACCATCTATCCTAACCCGCCCAGCAACAGTGGGGTGACTTGTTAGCCCCCACCGCAACACGTGCTCTCCATGAAGGAGAACCCACTTTGTCACAACTGTAATGGAGAAGTCCCACTAACTCAACTGGAAAGTCCCAATCATAATAAGGAGTTGTATTATTACTGAAGCGTTAACTGGGCTACTACGGACAAAGAAAGAAATCTGGAACCACAGGGGTGTGTGGCATGGTTTTAGGAAGCAACAACAAAACAACTTTCTTTACTACAGCAATTTAATGATATATTTGTGTGTTGTTCACCTATTAAAACAGGACCTGCTCTCTCAGTCATTGATAGGGATTGATATCTAATCAGCTTTGTGTTGTATCCTCATCCAGCTTGTACTTCCTAAGCAAGAAGATATAGGAGGTGGCACTTCCTGATTTAAATGCTTCCGTCCATTAAGAGAGAAACAGATTGACATGGAAATGCTTTTGAGTTACTCTGGAATTCCTCAGTTTGTGGCACCGAGGCCTTATGATTTATTTTTCCTAGATCCCATTGTCAGCGAAGTCAAAGACACCCTCCCAAATTCTGCAGCGACATTAAAGATAGCAGAGGCCTATGTGGTTCCTTTTAGAATGCAAAGGTCAGACACAGTGTTAAGGGGGCAGCCTGGGGTCAGAATAATACAGTAGGAATTGGTGGGAGGGCGGGATGCCGGGTGGGGGACGGTTGCAGTTAGGTTAGCATATTGTCCTGGGGTTAAGAGCTTTTTTCGAAGCCCCGATCCATCTTCATCCTTGTAATGAGGCTATTCTTGCTTTCAAAGAAAGTGTTGCTACGAAACACATTGGCAAATTTGAGGCCGGCTTATTTAAGCTCCGGGACCATTGTTCTTGGTGGTGTAATTGGTGATCAAGAAAGCCATAAAATGGCCCTGCTATTAAAACGGCCTGAATTGAAAGTATTTATACAGTGGTAGCTTCTCTGTAGAGGCAACTTTCACCCTCACGTGAACCAGACTTTATGGAAAGACCTGATGACATCGCTCTTGTTTAACCTCCCGGAGAACTGGGGTGCGGGGTGTGTGGGGAGGGCAGGAGGGGGTGGGAAATCAAAACGGAATAGAATTAATGAGCCTTCCTATATTGTCCTGTTTCTTTTGTTGTGAAGAAGCTGGGTGAAAATGAAGTAGAAAGGCAGAGGCTAGAACAGAGCCTCCATTAATATCAGGTTATAAATTCTACAAAACATTAACTTCATTACATAGCAATTACTATCTGTAATTGGCAGAACGGAAGATTCTACTTTCTCATCAATTGCTTGTTGGATGGGACTCAGCGTTTTTCTCCCCTGCTGGCAAAGGTCATGTTACTGATGGAGGAGAAGATCTCAGTGCAAAGGAAGAATACAGCAGTTTTGCTTTCCTTAAATTGTGACCGAATAATGGTGGGGCAGGGCAGGGGGTGGGCTGGTTGGTTGGCTATAAAGGACCTCTAATTGCATCTAACTGCCATGGGTAACTTTAAGATGGGGGGAACAATATGGGCAAATTTAAAGACTGTGGAGGCACCTGCAGGTTTAGCGTGTGACTTCCGGAGGCAGAGTCTACTGGTGCATTGCAAAATATCATGCTACTAAACTTGTTTCCTACATAGCGGCCAAGCAGATACCGGTACTTCTGAGCAGGGCAAAAACAGCCTTCCTTTGTTTCACCCCCTAGCCCAGAAACTAATATTGAGAGTTGCAATGCCTTCCGGATTCAACATTGCTTAATTACAGTACGTAACTAGATGACTGGGACCCAGGTGGCGCTGTGGGTTAAACCACAGAGCCTAGGGCTTGCGGATCAGAAGGTTGGCGGTTCAAATCCCTGCGACGGGGTGAGCTCCCGTTGCTCGGTCCCTGCTCCTGCCAACCTAGCAGTTCGAAAGCATGTCAAAGTGTAAGTAGATAAATAGGTACCGCTCCGGCTGGAAGGTAAACAGCGTTTCCGTGCACTGCTCTGGTTCGCCAGAAGCGGCTTTGTCATGCTGGCCACATGACCTGGAAGCTGTATGCCAGCTCTCGGCCAATAAAGCGAGATGAGCACTGCAACCCTAGAGTCAGACACGACGGGACCTAATGGTCGGGGTCCCTTTACCTTTACCTTTAAGTAGATGACTGACTGATGAATATGTGAACTGATGCATGTAAAAAGCACATTGGGTGATATGAAAAGTTCTACTGATGGTCCGTTTACGTGGATAAGTCACCACTGGATGTCTCATAGTGCATGACTATTATTCAAGTGACAAATTTATTGTTGGCTGTTTGCACAGTTTGAAAGATGTAGGAGCAATGTGGTGGTAGAGGTCCAGCGCCGAGGGCCTTCTGGGGGTTCCCGTACTGCAAGAAGTGAGGTTACAGGGAACCAGGCAGAGGGCCTTCTTGGTTGTGGCGCCCGCCCTGTGGAACGACCTCCCATCAGATGTCAAGGAAATAAACAACTATCTGACTTTTAGAAGACATCTGAAGGCAGCCCTGTTTAGGGACGTTTTTAATGTTTGATTCTATTTTTAATATTCTGTTGGAAGCAGCCCAGAGTGGCAGGGAAAACCCAGTCAGATGGGCGGGGTATAATAATAAATTATTATTATTATTATTATTATTATTATTATTATTATTCAACAACTGTTCATTCCTGTAGCCTTCCTTGTTTACACTGTTTGACACCTGAGGCCCTGCTCAGTGTGCTCTGGCTCACTGAGGTTCAGTGGATATCTCTGGGAAGCAGGGCCTTTTCAGTTGTGGTGCCAGTCCTGTGCAATGACATCCCCAGTGAGGCCTACCAAGCTCCAACACTGTGCGTCCTGGCTCTTCCAGAACAATGTGATTTAAACTCGCTGTTTTCTATTTGGCCAGTCTTTATTTTGCTGCTTCCCCAAACCTGGTGACCTGCAACTCCCATCAACCCCAGCCATCATGACCAATGGTCAAGGATGATGGGAAAGCTGGACTTTGTAGTAGACATGGATGGATGGACTGTATACAGTAGACAAGTGGCACCACTCAGAATTTCACTTTACCAGATGACTTTTTGAGGCTAACAGGAAGGCTTCAAATCAGCCTGTACTACAGAAAAAGATCAAGTAACTTGGAGCATGTCCTATATGCCGGATGACTTATATCCTTGCTTCTTAAGAAAGAGATATTTTGAATTCTGCAGACCAGTGGTACCATCCTTAATGGACAATAATATTACAGATTATTTAACTGCATTTATTTATTTAATGCATTTAATACAGCAGTTAATAATGTATTTATTTACCTGCGAGGGGGGAAATGCTGCAGGAAAAGAAACCCTCCTCTATTTGGATTCTTTTCATTCCCACAGATAATTTTGCACTGCTGATAAAGACCAGCAAGATTAAATGCATTGACAAATGAAGTTTCCCGGCACAAACATGTTGGCGATGGGAGTTGTACACCGATAATTTCATCTACATGAGTTTGTAAAATGACAAATTTGTGCTTTATTACTTCTGCATCAGTAGAGCTTTTAGTCGCTCATCTAAGGCTGTTTCTGGCTTAATGACATGTGACAATCTGCAGCACTGTATTTAATAGAGGTTTTTTACATTTCAAGAATATTTTTATGTTGTGACTCTTAAACCTGTTTTGTGCATTTTCGTACCCTGAGTATAGAGTATCATTTAACTGCCATCCACTCATCATAGTCCCAGAGCCCTCCCCATCCCAGCTTTTAAATAAACTCATCCTCTTGTCTGCCCTAAGCTGGCTTTTAAACAAACTAATGATGCCCAAAGAGGGCACAAAATGTAGTTTTGAATGTCTCATGCATACAGTAATATTGCTACCCCCCAAAAAAAAGATACACACACAACACACACAGACACACACACACTGCAAAGTCTTGGTTTGCATGTCGAGGTCCCAAGCCACCCCTCAAATGAAACACACTTCAGACAGAAATTTAAGTTTAAGGTTTTTGGCATAATTTTGGCCAGAACTTTATTAAAATACAAGATATGTGAGTGGTTGCTTAGGCATTGGTTCAGACTATCTGTCCCGCTGGGGACAGAACTGACATTTGTCAGTAAAGGGAAAACACTTTGGGGAGAGAATGGGAGCCGGGGGTCTGACCCTCACCTCTCCCCAAATGCTCCCAGGGACTTTTGCGTGGCCCTGGCCCCCGACCGGGGGATACGGACAAAAGCATGGCGAGCCCCTGGATTCCTTTAACGAAATTCCCCGTGCAGCAGCAGCATTGGAGGGGCAGACATAGCCAATCCTGACCCCTCCACCAACCAAATTAAAAACCAATGCCTAACCGCCAACCTTACAAGTTGTGACTAATTGCTACGCAGTAGGCGAAAACCAAATGGCACCAGCCAATCAGCCAAATGGAAAAAATTCCTACCAGGCCCCTGCCCCAAAAGCAGACGACCCCATGACATAGGCATAGCAAGGTCAACGCAGAGGCCTAATAAAAGGGAGAGGAAGGGCGGGAGATCTGTTGCACGCAGCAAAGAGGGACATCACAGGGCGTGCCAAGGGTTATATACCCGCTGGGCTGTCCATCACAAATTACAACAACTAAATCTCCCCAACAACAACCCAGGACCCAATGGGAGCTGTGGCCATCTATCCGATCCCGCCAAGCAATAGAGGGGTGATTTGCTGGCCCCCACCGCAACACGTGCTCTCCATGAAGGAGAACCCGCTTAACCAATTCCTTCATTTTAAACGAGACAGTTCCTTATTTGTGCTGTTTGTAATACAAGTCCCCTTTAACATGAACATTTTTGTAGCCTAGGCAATAACACGTGTGATTAAAATTCTTGTTATTTTAATGAGGAAAACAGTCCTACAATGTGCTGGGTAAAGGGGAAACCAGCTAGTTGCATGTAGGAATTCCCCCAATGGAAGTTAGCTTGTTGTTGTTTTTTCTACACAAAATACTGTCAAATAAGGAGACAAGTTAATTATGGAGCAGAGACAGCATGAGGCCACAGAGAAACGGCTATTACAGCTCTTGTAATTGCTGTTGTATCCACAGGTTTTTAAACCTCAGCAACTTTATAGGCATCCTTTGGGATAAGGCACACCTAAAAACACACACACACCAGGTGGGGGAATCTTCCTTCTTCCGTGTTACAAAAGTCTTTCTTTCTGATTTCCACGCCACCCCAAATAAAGCCAATGAAAATCAAGTTATTTGGCTTTATTTGGTATTTGTCTCTCAGACCTTGTGGGGGGGCTGGACTATATTTTTTTTGGGGGGGGGGAAATGAACGAATTCCAATGCCCCACAAATAACCCAGAGATGCATTTTTATTTTATTTTTTGCAATATATTTTTATTCCGTTTTTAATATATTACAACAAAACACTTAAAGGACAATTCTAATAAAGCCAATACATATACCTATACTCTGCCGAGTATTGTGATTTCCCTCCTTTCCCCCGCTGGTTTTCATCCTTTACTTCATTCTTTCACTTTCCTTTATATAAATTTGTTTTGTATACTTTACATATTAGCTATATATACTCTATTTGTTACATTGCAAGTATTGTATTGAAACCTGTGAATGTATTTACATCTTTACCAAAAAATAAATAAATTTTTTAAACGTGAGTGGAGAGAGTTCTATTGCACACTCTCCCAAAGGCCTCTGATTGGTCACTGTGAAAACAGGAAGCGAGAGCAGATGGACATTAGGCCGGATCCAGTGAGGTGCTTCCTAGGCTCTTGCGCCCTCCCTTCCCCCACAAAGAAATAAAATGGCCACAGAATGATGCTGAATCCAGCTAATTTTGTGGTGGACGAACTGATGGTCAGTCCAATGAGAGTGGAGCACCATTGCTGCTGCAGTTGCCCTCACATCTCTGATATTATTATTATTATTATTATTATTATTAAATTATAGCCCACATATTTCATTGATGAGACTTAACACAGCTTACAGATCAGGAGTTCAGGAGAAAGAGCCTCTGAATTAAACTCCAAGCAAACTTGAGTCCTGTTCTGCAAGCTGATGTAAGTGGGGGTGAAATTGCCTTTCTTTTAAGGAATTCAGTTCTGACTTCTCATGATTCCTCATCACCAATGAAAGCAATTAAAGTTAGGTCATGTAGAGCCCTTTCTCAGCCTATTCTTATTTCAATATTCATTGTCCCAGAGCAAAGGAAGCAGGGAGATTTTTTTTTTCCTGAGGAGGAAGCTCTGGGCAGCTTCTAAAAGGTTATTGTTGCTAATGCCACTTAAACGCAAAACTTCATACAACGTAGGGATACACCATTGACTTTAGAAGAGTCACATAACAAATATTTCCCCATGTGCACCAACTGTGAGCCTAACTAATCACCTCCTGATCCCTTGCCTGCTGTTTCATTGTCGTTCTGGGATTATGTAAAGTAGAAAGTGAAATAAAGTCATCCCTGATTCTGCATTTCAGTGGCTAGCAAGGTTATATTAGCAAGTTGGGTACTCTTGGATGTCTTATAATTAAAAACAGGGCCACATTGTGAGCTCATCTGCATAACTGCTATATCTAGGATCCCCAACATGGCACCAAGCTGGACGAGCATAGGAAAAGACAAGGAGGTGAGTTTACCTAAAAGCGACAGTTTAGCATAGCTGTCAACTTTCGGATTTGAAAATAAGGGATCAGCACATAGCTGTCAACCTTTCCCTTTTCTCACGAGGAATCCTATTCGGAATAAGGGAAGTTCCCACAAAAAAGGGAAAAGTTGACAGCTATGGTCCGGTGGGTGTTACTCCAAAGTACGGTGACGCGAGGAGGGGAAGCAGAGTGAGCTCGGGGCCCCTTCTCAAACAGGCAGACGGCTCAGGGATGCCGCGAGGGTGGTGCAATGGCACCAAGTAGCCTCGCCACCCTGTGCTCCAGAGGCTGCGCGCGAACGGGAGAGTGAAAGAGCGAACGCATAGACGGCAGGCAGGCTGTCTGTCTGGTTGGGCGTGAGGGTCTGGCTGCACAAGGCATGCAAGCTCCGCCCCCAGTCGGTCTCAGACTCCTTATTGGCAGCCGAGCAACGCAGCTGAGGAGCCTCCCTGGCCGGCAGGGAGGGAGAGGAGCTGCTTCCTTTGAAATTCGGGAAATAAGGGATATCAACAATCCGGGATAGCAGCGGGAAACGGCATTGGAATAAGGGAGTTTCCCGCAAAAAAAAGGGATGGTTGACAGCTATGGTTTAGCAAGAACTCAAGTGTTGTGTCCTTTGAGTCCGTTGGGTGGAGTGTGGGACTTGAACCCTTACAAACTGCCAGAGCAGGGAAGTTTTTAATCTGTGATGTGTTAATGTATTTTAATGTTTGCTGGAAGCCGCTCAGAGTGGCTGGGGAGACCCAGCCAGATGGGCGGGGTACAAATAAATTATTATTATTATTATTATTATTATTATTATTATTATTATTATTAAATGCAGCTATAGTAGCAACAATGAAAACAGCATAGGGAACAAATGTTCCACTGAAAGAGGTGGGCTTGGGGAGGGGACGGAAGAGAAAGAGTTTCCACATCACAAAATTGTCAGCAGCTGCTTAAGCACAGTTGGGAAAGAGAGTGTCAAACCAGTCAGAACGCCAGAATGATGTACATCAAGGTTTTGTTTGTTTAGTTAGAAGCAACCCTGTTCCACAGGGAACGATAAAAAATTTATACCAAGTATGGTCTGACAAAACAAAAGAGACCCCAGTACAAAAAGGGTAGCTATGCCTTATACCCTTGACATTTCCGCAACACATAGAAATAGGTTCTAAGAGAGCATAAAAAGCAGAGCTCAAAAGGAATCTGATAAATAAATGAAAAAGGTGTTAAAATTCCGCACTGATGAGAGGTGAGAGAAAGGATGCAAATTGCAAGTGCGTTTATGTGCCAGACGGAGAAAGTAATACTTTGTCCTGTTGGATGTACGTGAAATATTCTGCAGTACTGAAATGGTCCAAGGGGGATGCCATTATGTTAATGTTTCCAAAATGGCCCATCTCACAGTAGTGCGGCAATAATGTTCAGCGCAGAAAGTAACTTACAGGGAAAGAGCAATCATCATTCTGGTTTCATGCGGAGATCCAAAAAGTGCTGTCCTTTAACCGGTTTGATGACATTTCTTTAACAATCTATTTTAAAAATGAACAGTGTGTTGTGATTTGACCTGCAGGCTGATCTGGTAGTAACTCCTATTATAATGATCTTTCGTCCATGGGATCGCCACAGGTCCATTTAATGCTTATCCATCTGGGAAGCACTGACAGGAAAACGGAGGCTTCCTAGTGCACACCCAAAGGATCTACATGCTGTCAAGGCTGTGCACATATCTTCGTTAACAAATTGCAAAAAGGCGTTCGGATTTTGTCCCCTCGCCACTTGATTGATGTGTCTTTTTGGTTTTTTGTTATTTTTTAGTAAAGTTAAAACAAAATAAAAAATTGAAACTGTAGGGGGAAGTACTAAAATTCTGCTCGAATTTGACAGAGGGGGGTTATAGAACTCTGCTTTTTCGGAACGGCATCTTTAATGGGCATGCACGATATACTTGTGCATAGGTAAAGGTAAAGGGACCCCTGACCATTAGGTCCAGTTGTGACCGACTCTGGGGTTGCGGCGCTCATCTCGCTTTATTGGCCGAGAGCCGGCGTACAGCTTCCAGGTCATGTGGCCAGCATGACTAAGCCGCTTTTGGCAAACCAGAGCAGCGCACGGAAACGCTGTTTACCTTCCCGCTGCAGCGGTACCTATTTATCTACTTGCACTTTGACGTGCTTTTGAACTGCTAGGTGGGCAGGAGCTGGGACCAAGCAACGGGAGCTCACCCCGTCGCGGGGATTCGAACCGCCAACCTTATGATCGGCAAGCCCTAGGCTCTGTGGTTTCACCCACAGCACCACCCGCGTCCCTATATGTGTGCAAATATATTATAGCAAATCAAAATAAAAAAATAAAAAAAAATTCCTTCCAGTAGCACCTTAGAGACCAACTAAGTTTGTTCTTGGTATGAGCTTTCGTGTGCATGCACACTTCTTCAGATATCAAGTAACTTAGTAACTTAGTGCTTATTAAAGCTTAGTAACTGGAACCCTAGCTGCTATGTGCTTGCACATATTGGGGATATAGGATTTGAAGGGAAACTCCCCCCAACTTTCTCTTTAAAAAGGATATACGGTAAGATAAGGTTAAAGGTAAAGGTAAAGGACTCCTGGATAGTTAAGTCCAGTCAAAGGCAACTATGGGGTTGCGACGCTCATCTCACTTTCAAGCCAAGTTTGTCCACAGATAGCTTCTGGCGCAACTGTGATGGAAACCAGAGCGCACGGAAATGCTGTTTACCTTCCCACCGCAGCAGTACCTATTTATCGACTTGCATTGGCGTGCCTTCGAACTACTAGGTTGGCAGGAGCTGGGACAGAGCAATGGGAGCTCACCCCATTGCGGGGATTCGAACTGCCGACCTACATGATTGGCAAGTCCAAGAGGCTCTGTGGTTTAGACCACATATTTTGTATTTTAATAAAGTTGTGGCCAAAATCATGCCAAAAACCTTAAACAAAAATTCTTGTGTGAAGTGTGTTTCATTTGAGGGGTGGTTTGGGGACTTCGACACGCAACTCCTTCTTGTAGTTAAAAGTGTCCCAAACTTGCAGCAATAGTGTGTGGGGAGGCAGAAATGAAAGGCTTGTTTCCGCACAGATCCCTCACAGTAATCAGTGTCTTAAAGCCAGATAGCCAATGGCGGTGACATTTGAACGGCATGTCCTCTCTAAGCTTAGCTGGCTTGGTAGCACATATCTGCGAGTGCTTAGCCATGTTAACATAAACCCTCATTAGGTAGGATTAGGCAGGAAACAGTGACAAACAGGATGGACACTAACCCTCTGAGGAACCAACTGAGGCGCTGCATGCTTATTATCCTTTTAAATTACTTTAAGATTCAGGGAAAGGATCTCACTGTATGTCTATATGATTACAGGGTAACATTGCGTGTGCATATATCTATATGGTAACCTATTTCATAACTGTTTTTCAACATTCTACAGTTTGAGCAGGATATTTGTTCTACATCTGTCCGCTGAGAATATACCAAAGTGGAAAGCAGTTGTGTTGGCATTTTGCTCTTTTTCACAAAACAAGCATTAAAGAATTGTACCTGTCCGCTGCACAGACAATAACATTTTGTTTGACTCTCCCAATGTAGGAAACATGGATAAAATGTCAGAAGGGGATCTGAGCACCTCATGCAAGCAGCCTCTTACCATAGCTGTCAACTTTCAGATTTGAAAATAAGGGATTTTTCAAAACTTTCGGATTTGAAAATAAGGGATGCCGCGAGGGCGGTGCAATGGCACCAAGTAGCCTCGCCACCCTGCGCTCCAGAGGCTGCGCGCGAACGGGAGAGCGAAAGAGCAAGCGCGTAGACGGCATGCAGGCTGTCTGTCTGGTTGGGCATGAGGGTTTGGCTGCACAAGGCATGCAAGCTCCGCCCCCAGTCGGTCTCAGACTCCTTATTGGCAGCCGAGCAACGCAGCTGAGGAGCCTCCCTGGCCGGCAGGGAGGGAGAGGAGCTGCTTCCTTTGAAATCCGGGAAATTTAAGGGATATCAACAATCCGGGATAGCAGCGGGAAACGGCATTGGAATAAGGGAGTTTCCCGCAAAAAAAGGGAGGGTTGACAGCTATGCCTCTTACACAAGCCGCAGTTTGTCCACTTCTGTGACATTTTGTGATATATATTTTTAATACATGCACAAAAATCCACATGTAATTAATGGTGTCTGATTGGCCACTGTGAGAACAGGATGATGGACTAGGTGGGCCACTGGCTTGATCTTTATTTATTACATATTTATTTATTACCACATATTTTCCTCCAAAGAGCTCAAGGTGGTATACCTGGTGCTCCCCTCTGCATTTTATCCTCACACCCACCCATTGAGGTAGGTTAGGGTGAAAGTCAGTAGCTGGCCCAAGGTCACCTAGTGAGTGGGGATTCAAACCCTGGTCTCTCAGGTCCCACACACTCTAACCATTAAGGTAACCATTAAAACAGTACAACGCATCATCAGAGATCTACAACCTCTCCTAGACAATGACAGTTCTCTTTCTCAAGCTCTGGGAGGAAGACCTTTCATCGCCTACAGACAGCCACCCAATCTTAAACAACTCCTCACCCACAATAATACTATAACCAGACTTAACACAGACACTGGCACCAGAGCCTGCAATCAACCCAGATGCCAACTTTGCTGCCACATACACCCGGACAACACCATTGCTGGCCCCAACAACATCAAACATACCATCTCAGGACTATTTAATTGCTCATCGTCTAACATTGTGTATGCCATCAAATGCCAACAGTGTCCTTCAGCTCTCTATATTGGACAAACAGGCCAAACTCTACACCAAAGGATAAATGGACATAAATCTGACATCAGGAATCACAAGACAGAGAAACCAGTAGGAGAGCACTTCAATCTCCCAGGACACTCTGTACAAGGATCTCAAAGTAGCTGTCTTATTGCAAAGGAATATAATCAGGTTTCGCAGGAGCTTCTTCAGTTCATCGTACTATTTATACAACACTAAAATTGTTAAATTCTCACAGGCACAGCAAGTGAGAATTTAACAATTTTATTGTATGGTGTTGTATAAATGTGTTTATTTTAACATGTTTGATTGAGTAAACTTTTCCCAATATTTATTAGCCAATTTGGTGTTTGGTTTTATTTTAAATATTGTGCATGAAGGCCTCAAGGGGGCTCTCAGTGATGGCAAAATACAATCACAACTGTGACAAAACATTCCTAAACTTTAATTTCTGAACTTTTCTCATATTATTATCAATGTGGCAGCAGAAAAAAACATTTGCTTCAGGAGAGACAAATGTATGCAGGGGAAAAAATCTTTCTTCCTTCCGCCCAAAAAAATTCCACACCAACATACAATATATATATATATATATATATATATATATATATATATATATATATATATATTAAAGTAGTTTCCTCCAACAAATGATGTGGCTGATATCCTCTGAACCAGATCACACCGACTGCATGTTAATTACTTTAGCTGAGTAGTACCGTGTTGAAACAGCGTTGAAACACTTGCTGTTTCTCGCTTTACCTAAACTGACAGAAGGTCAATGTGCAAATCCAATATGAAAGTTGCGAGCGCTTACGTATTTGTCGACAATAGTAAATATAAGTAACCTTTTGCCTATCACAGAGCTGCCCCTAAAGACATTGTGGGTTAAGAGTGATTAAATTCGCCTATGCATGCATAATACGGCGCGCTTTGCATAAATGATAATAAATAATTGCTGCGTATAAATAATTCATGCTTTTATTTATTTATTTATTCCCAGGGAAAAAAAAGAAAAAGGAAAAAAGAAGAAGAAATAACTTGGATGCTTCAGCATGGCTTAAACAAAGGGTAAAAAAAAGTACAGTCCAAGGAACGGGTTAAATGACCGTACAGAGGCGGGAGAGAGAACGCAACATCTCAGGCAGTTGAGACTCTTGTATGCAGCCTGTATTTCTTTTTTATATCTTCCTTGATAGCATATTATACTGCCAACTTGTCCTTAAGCATTGTGCAATACATATTGAGCACAATACCATAAAAAACAATGGAAGTAATAAACGCCACATATCTGTTCCGAATGAGGAGAAAGTGAAACTGGAGCAGTGCCGGATTTACGTATAAACTAAACAAGCTATAGCTTAGGGCCCCACTCTTTTGGGACCCCCCAAAAAAATGTAAAGGGAAAAAACCTGGATGTACATTTTCAAAATGTAAGATAAAAAACAAATAAAATAAAGCCTACATACAGCAACAGTGTTTTGTGTTGTGTAGGCTCCATTTTATTTGTCTTGCATTGTTCAAAAGCACGTCAAAGTGCAAGTAGATAAATAGGAACTGTTCTGGCGGGAAGGTAAACGGCGTTTCCGTGAGCTGCTCTGGTTCGCCAGAAGCGGCTTTGTCATGCTAGCCACATGATCTGGAAGCTGTACGCCGGCTCTCGGCCAATAAAGCGAGATGAGCGCCGCAACCCCAGTCGGACACGACTGGACTTAATGGTCAGGGGTCCCTTTACCTTTACCTTTTAGGCTCCTATGAATATCCTAAAATATTCTCTATTTTATTTAATATTTATTTATTATTTATATTTAAAAATGCTCCCTAAAATATCACTGGTTTGCTCATTTCTATATATAGGGTTGTATTTCACTATTAATATACTTCTTCTTAATTGTATTTCAGTTCCACAATTACTTTGATCAAATGCATATTTTGTTATGTCCAAATGGCTTTAGATACCTATTAGGTCCATAAATTACCATATAGCATATATTCAACACAAAAAACCGCGACAATTTGTTGTTGACAAAGGACAGCTGGACATATAAAGGGCCCCATTACCTTCAGTAGCTTAGGGCCTCATCAAACCTAAATCTGGCCCTGCACAGGAGTCATATATTCACATATAATACTTTTGTTTCAGGGTAAACCTAGGGCCCGATCCATTGGGAAGGCCTTCCCTGAAATGAATGGGCGCTGCACAAGTGGCTGGGGAGACCCAGCCAGATGGGCGGGGTACAAATAATAAATTATTATTATTATTATTAAGTGTTGGTGCACAGCTCCCGTTCATTCAAGGAGTGGGGCTCTTGCTGGAAGACTTCCCAGTGGATTCCGCCCCTAATCTTCATCAGCAGGTTCCCCCGCCACCCCCGGTACAACGCAGAAACCTATATCTCCCTCTAGCTATGCCAGGTTTGCTGGCTCAATGAATTAGTCATTAAGTAACAATGGTTAAGTGCTTGCATATCAAACAGCAGCATTTTTTATTAATAATACGAAACCTAAAGCAAGAGGGTTTAACGCCATATTCTGCCCCTCCTTTGCCGAGTGTGCTCAAGCGACAATAATCAATAGCCCAAGGAGGGATTTTTCGTTGCTGAAATACATTTTTGTTAAACACACGGCGAAGATCTCTCTGTGCACACACACACACACACAGAGAGAGAGAGAGAGAGAGAAGTTCAGTTCTCTACCAGGGATATTCACTACACACAGCGGGTTCTCCATCACGGAGAGCACGTGTTGCGGTGGGGGCTAACAAACTACCCTTTTGTTTTTGGGTGGGTTTGTTTGGATGATTGGACCCTGGGGCTGTTGTTGGGGAGAAATGTATGTTGCCAATTGTAACAGACAGCCCAGCGTTTATAAATGGTTTGCACGCAGCAGGATCTCCCTCTTTGGCTGCGTGTTTCCGATCACCCGCCCTCCCTCCCTATTTTTAGGCCTCTGTGTTGACCTTGCTATGCCTGTCATGGGGTCATCTGCTTTTGGGGCAGGGGCCTGGTAGGAATTTTGTCCATTTGGCTGATTGGCTTGTGCCATCTGGTTTTCGCCTACTGCGTAGCAAATAGTCACAACTTGTAAGGTTGGCGGTTAGGCATTGGTCTTTATTATGTTGGTTGGGAGATGGGACTGTTGACTGCGTTTGTCCCTCCCCAATTGAGGAAGGGGCTGTTGACTTCGTTTGCCCCTCTCAATTGATGATGGTGTGTAGGGAATTCCGTTAAAGGAATCCAGGGGCTCGACATGCTTTTGTCCGTATCCCCCGGTCGGGGGCCAGGGCCAAGCAAGAGCCCCTGGGAGTCTGTGGGAAGAGGGGAGGGTCTGACCACCCTGCCCACTTTCTCTACCTGGAAGGCTTTTCCCCTTTACTGACAATTGTCAGTTCTGTCCTTATGGGACAGATAGTCTGGACCAATGCCTACGCAACCACTCACATTTTTTTTTGTAATTTAATAAAGTTGTGGCCAAATTCATGCCAAAAAACCAAAACCAAAATTATGTCTGAAGTGTGAATTATTTGGAGGGGTGGTTTGGGACCTCGACATGCAATGATGTTGGATCAAGTGGTAAAACCTTGGAGACATTATGGCTGGGCGGAGAGAAACCTGCCGCAGAAAACTGGTGGCAACTGTAACCTATAGCCCAGCCATTCACCTCTGAAATAGTTAAGCAGAAAATTTGTGCATGTAACTTAACCATCCATTATCTTCTCCCCTGATCTTTTTTCAATTACTAGATTCAGCTGAAGGAACCAATGCATTGTGAATGACACAATCAGAAGCTTTTGCAGTTTTTTTTTTTTTTTTTAACTGCCTCTCCAATTCTGGGGTGACGTAATATTTTTGTTGGCAAGGGTCCCTGTGCTCGACATACATCATCACTAACTTATTAGGACTTGAGGCAATTAGCTGAAACAAACAGAAGAGACAAGATCTGTATTGAGCCATAGAAATTAGGGGAATAAATAGCCCATGGCACTCCATTATTTGAAAGCCGCATCAAAGCTCAGGCACTGGATTTGGCTTAAAGAAAGGTGCACATTGTTTTCATGTAACATCTATACATTACTCCATTATTTTCCTACTGATTCAGGTTACAGGGGGGGAAAATGCGGTGGTATAATAAGGCAGCCGAAAGAACTTTTCAGTTTTCATCTCAATGCTCTGCGAAGTTCATTGCATGAATGGCTAAGGATTAAAAATCCAATTAGATCTTCCCTTGACATGGGAAGTCAGATGGGGAATTTTGAGAGACACATTGAAAGCACTGTGTAATTAATAAATGTGGATGTGGTAACATGTGTCACAAAGGTGGTGGTGGTGGGGGACACTGACTTTTGTGGATCCTCACAGTTGCTTTCAGGGATAGAATTCATTTCTTGAATGGGATTGTGGCGTTCACACAGGGACCCCCAGTTGTTTAACGGACTATTGATACCTGTGCCACCACTGTCCCGCTGTTCTGCTGCCACCAACCAGGTACTCCCTGGTAATCACTGAGTCCAGTCAGGTTTTTAAAATGGAACCAAAAAGAACAAGTTTATTTTTTCACTCAGTAACAAGCTTATGGTTTTGAATACAGTGCATTGCTTAAGTTCTTAGATGATATCTTGTCAATATTTCTTCGCTAATTCCTATTGGTTTAATTAGCGGTTGAATCCTGACAAGACAGAAGTACTGTTTTTGGGGGACAGGGGGCGGGCGGGTGTGGGGGACTCCCTGGTCCTGAATGGGGTAACTGTGCCCCTGAAGGACCAGGTGCGTAGCCTGGGAGTCATTTTGGACTCACAGCTGTCCATGGAGGCACAGGTTAACTCTGTGTCCAGGGCGGCTGTCTACCAGCTCCATCTGGTACACAGGCTGAGACCCTACCTGCCCACAGACTGTCTCGCCAGAGTGGTGCATGCTCTGGTTATCTCCCGCTTGGACTACTGCAATGCGCTCTACGTGGGGCTACCTTTGAAGGTGACCCGGAAACTGCAATTAATCCAGAATGCGGCAGCTAGACTGGTGACTGGGAGTGGCCGCTGGGACCACATAACACCGGTCCTGAGAGATCTACATTGGCTCCCAGTACGTTTCCGAGCACAATTCAAAGTGTTGGTGCTGACCTTTAAAGCCCTAAATGGCCTCGGTCCTGTATACCTGAAGGAGCGTCTTCACCCCCACCGTTCAGCCCGAACACTGAGATCTAGCGCCGAGGGCCTTCTGGTGGTTCCCTCACTAAGAGAAGCAAAGCTACTGGGAACCAGGCAGAAGGCCTTTTCAGTAGTGGCGCCCGCCCTGTGGAACGCCCTCCCATCAGAGGTCAAAGCAATAAACAACTACATGACCTTTAGAAAATACTTGAAGGCAGCCCTGTTTAGGGAAGTTTTTAATCTGTGATATTGTAATGTATTTTGATATTTGTTGGAAGCTGCCCAGAGTGGCTGGGGAGACCCAGCCAGATGGGCGTGGTACAAATAACAAATTGTTGTTGTTGTTGTTGTTGTTGTTGTTGTTATACCGTCCTATACCTTCCTACCCACAAGTTCCCAATCCGAACTAATCTCCTCCAAGTTCTCAAACCCGACTGTCTAGGTTATCAACTCAGACTCTCACACACTGTCTGACTGACTAAAGCTCTCACACTGACACTCTGACTAGCCTCACTCAACTCCCAGACTGAACTCCTTATGCACCCCGGCTCCCAACTGAACTCACTGACTGAACTAACTCTAAAAACCTCTGTGCTTAAATCTTATACGCAGTTAACTGGGTTCTCATTGGACAGTCATTTACAATTAGTTAACTCTTTCCCTCTCATCCCAGTACGACATCACTAGCATAAGAGGGCAAACGCCACAGGGATATGTGATATCTTAGAACGGTAAGGGCATACCTCATGCACTTACCTCCTCTGATTATATGGTACGTTGTGGGAGAGGGACCGCCTCACAACTTTTATCAGGTGCCTGGAATTGACTAGGCTATACCTCAGATATTGTGAATGGAAGCAGGAAGCAGTTGGAGTTGGCAGCGCACAGTTTCCTGCCCCAGATCCATCAATAATTGTTTGGTCACAAAGCCTGAGAACTATGGAACCATTATGTGTCTGTCCGGCCATCTCCCTTTTCCTTACTACTCCTAGCTCATATCATGAGGTTGTGAGGATAACCGCAGCCACACACACACACACACACACACACACACACACACACACACAGAGAGAGAGAGAGAGAGAGAGAGAGAGAGAGAGAGAGAGATTATGGGATGCCAGAAGTAAAATTACTCCACAAGCCACAACAATTTGAGCACTTGCCCTGGTCAGTGAGATGCCTTGCTGCAAGTCATGTGCACCTGGCCTGTTGCATTTATCACAAATGACATTCAAATGGATTTTACTAAGAGTAGACCCGTTGAAATCCATGAACATGACTAAGTCTATTTATTCTAATAGGTCTACTCAGGGTAAATACAGTGGTACCTCTGGTTGTGAACAGGATCCGTTCCGGAGGCCTGTTCGCAACATGAAAAGCCCGCAACCTGAAACGCCGTATCTGCGCAGGTGCGCGGCGCTTGTGCGCATGCGCGAAGCGCGATTTAGTGCTACTGTGCATGCGCGAGCAGCGAAACCCAGAAGTAACCCTTTCCGCTACTTCTGGGTCGCCGCGGGACGCAACCTGAACAAATGTAACATGAAGCAAACGTATCATGAGGTATGACTGTATGTAGTTGGCTACCACCCATATATTCTATTTGTTGAGACATATAAAAATCGTCCATTGAAGCAAATAGAATAGTTCTTAGGAATACATAGAACTGTAGAGTTGGAAGGGACCCTGAGGAAAATCTAGTCCAACCCCCTGCAATGCAGGAATATTCAACTGCCCCTTACTAGGATCCAACTTGCAATCTTTGTGTTATCAGCACCACACTCTATTCAATGGAGCTACCCATTGCTCACCTCCTAATATTAAAGATTGCAACCAACCATGCAACCACTCAAATCTTCTGTCCTTTCAAAAATGTTGTTGTTGATGATCAATACATTAAATCAACAACACTTCCCATGCCACCCCCCAAGCGATTTACAGTGTAATCACATAATGTAAAGCAATTATAAATATAGAAAGTTTAAAGCAGCAACACATATATAAAATCAATCTAAACCCAAGACAGATACCAACTCGGAGTGCTTCACTTTTAGCTGTGTTTTGCTCAGGGATATTAATCACGCACACAGTCGAAAATGCATGTTAAGCTATAAGATTCATGCAAGTGAAAGGTTTGATGTATGGCCAGGATTAGTTGCTTGGTAATGTGTTACCCATCCTGACATGGTAAATATTACGCTCTAATTACTGAATGCGATGTGACTTTGGCCACATATGGTAGATATTACAAACTTTTCGAGGCAAAAGCTGCCTTGACTCCTGCCGTTAGGAGGGGGGAAAGGAGGACGTAGACGCCATCTCACATATGTTTTGCCCCTTGTCTCTTAGGCCTAGCTCACAAAATAATAGAAGAGATCCTAAACTGTACCATTTCCAATTGGCGGGGGTGTAAGGATACATACTTGAATGTTTCTCTGATAGAAATTTCAAGCACAAACAAAATGATTGCATAAGGGAGAAGACTAGGCTGCCACTCTTCTCTGTGACATCTCCTCTGAACATAGAAAGCTGGATTCCTTTTTAACGCTATCAGTCATGCAGTTCCCCACTTGCACTCCGAAGTAGCATTGCCCAGAAATCATTTTACCACTTTGCCTGCTGTTTGTATGAATTAAGCCTTAGTCAGCACTCTGAAGCAGATATATTGATCGTATTAGGTATGCAAGCAGTTTCCCTTTTTAATCACACTAAACCTCTAACAGAGCAATCCTACGCACATCTACTCAGAAGGCAATTCCATGGAGTTCCGTGGCTTTTACTCTCAGGTAAGGATAGGAGGGAAATTCAGTCTAGTTCACATTTTTAATACTAAATACCAAATTTGCTGCCAACCTAGCAGTTCGAAAGCACGTCAAAGTGCAAGTAGATAAATAGGTACTGCTCCGGCGGGAAGGTAAACGGCGTTTCCATGCGCTGCTCTGGTTCGCCAGAAGCGGCTTAGTCATGCTGGCCACATGACCTGGAAGCTGTACGCCGGCTCCCACGGCCAGTAACGCGAGATGAGCGCCACAACCCCAGAGTCATCCGCAACTGGACCTAATGGTCAGGGGTCCCTTTACCTTTTTAACTGCACCTCAATCATATAATGTAGAATGCCAATTATTTATGATCAGAGATTGACAGTTTTTAGTTGTCCTTCTGTACTTTTAAAAGCAGCCTGACATGCAGATATCAAGCTGATGAAAGGAAACAAAAACAGGGCCAGCAAGAAGGAAGTTGGCAGCCTCATTATCCCAACTTGAAAACTCATTTCTTGCCTACAGAAACACAACTGGAAATAGGGAGGGAGAACTGTAAAATTGTCTTTGTCCAGCCTGGTATTATCTTGAACAGCTGTGCACTTGAGGAAAGAGAGTAGATTAGTCTTGCATGATCATCATCATTTAGAAGAAATATACTGCCGCCTGTTTCGGAAGAGGGAGGAGTGAATATGAAAATTAGGAAAGCGACAAACTCAACATGCCTCTAACATTAACTGAGGATCTTACAGTGGGAAGGGAAGCAAAGCGGTTGGCTATGAGCCAAATGAAGACACAGGCACGAACTTTTGGTAAAAATGCATTAAGGGTCAGACAAAGAGGCTTCTCTTCTCTCTGCGGTCCAACCTCTGAGATCTGAACACGTTTAGTTGGTGCATAGACCATACAAGCATGGGTCGGTTTTCTCCACAGGCCGATATCCAGTCAAAGGTGAGTGTTCACTGATTTCAATAGGAGAATTAAGCATATCCACTTTAATTTATTCTATTAGGACCTGGTATAAATTAACCATGATTTGTATCAGCACATATATTTTATCGTGTTGGGTCTCTATTTACAAACCACAGTCTACAGAGAGCCAGTTTTACATTGGCATAGCCTCATTTTCTTTAGCCTGTCCTTCTTTTTATTTTTATACACTGTCTTCGGGACAGATCTCCCTGAGGCTGGCCCTCTGGAGAAAACAGGTTTTAGGTCTGTCTCATACACACCACCAAACATCACCATATTTTGTGTTAGAAAGATCCTTTCCCATCATTGCCAACTCTCCTGAGATTTTAGGCTGCTGTCTCATTGATTAGAAGTGTGGGCATAAAATCGCATGTGAATGGTTACTAGGTGAGGACGGTGGCTCAGAGGGGAGAGGATAGACCTCTTCTCCCAGTCTTTGGGCACCTCATCTCCACTAGGAAATCCCTGCATGGCAGAATGTGATATAACTTATTGGCCCTGCCTTTAATTATGATTTTCCTTATTAAACAAATGACTGACACGCCACATCTTTTTGTACGTGCTCACATACAGTTATATATCTTCACATATGGAGTGAGCCCTGTATATATTTATATGGCCTAATGGTCACACATGTATGTGTATATGGATGGAAATTGATATATTCACAAGTTATATAAAAGTGAGGAAATTTATTCTATTACTGTAAAGTCAATGGAACTTAATAGTACATATTTAAGATTTGAGATTTCTTTATTGTCATTGTACAAGTACAATGAAATTGGATGCCATCCCATTAAAATAAAATAAAACAAAATAAGTGGAGTGGTTCTTTTCCAAGTTTACTTGGAGCTAGTGTACTAGTGATGTACTAGTTTTTAATCTGTGACATTTTGATGTATTTTAATGTTTGTTGGAAGCCACCCAGAGTGGCTGGGGGGACCCGGCCAGATGGGCAGGGTACAAATAATAAATTATTATAAATTATTATTATTATTATTATTATTATTATTATTAACCATTGAACCCACTACTGGTCTCGTCCACTCAATCCACCAGAGCCTGTCTTTCCAGGTAGGGGCAGTCCCTAAATTGCTGAAGGTTTGAGACCCATTGGCTGCCCTCACCTGGTTCAGACAGCCAGTCGAAGCAGTCTCCCAGTGTGGCTGCTGTTGCATGCTGGCAGCTGCTAGGAGCCAAAGCTGTGAGTGCAGGGTAGGGACCAAAGGGGGACAAACTACCCCAGATGGAGCACAATGTGTCCCCCCACCAGAGGTACTACCCCTCCCCTAACACCCCTACACCCCAGTGCTTATCTCGGAGTAGATTACGTATAGCATTTCACTGCACAGCAATTTAAATTTTGCACCGAATTCATCCTGACAACAGCCTTGTGAGTCAGCTCATTGTACTCATTGTGCTCTGGAAGAGAGGTTGGTTTGGGGAAAAAATGCTTATATTGCACTTTTAAAGCATTTAGTTTATTATTCATCACTTGCCTCAACCTTTGGTCCAACAAAACTTACAGAAAAGGCAAAATACAGGTTATGTCAAAATATGCATTAAAACAGTATACAGTATGTACAACAACAAAAATGTTCATCCAACAGATCACTTAAAAACAAAACATTCCACCCCACCTAACAGAAGAATGAACAAAAGCTGGGCCATTGTTGTTTGCAAATGCCCAAGACAATAAATATGTCTTTGCCTCGTGCCAAAAAGATGACAATGTTAGTACCAAGCCAACATTGTGTCTCTGAGACAACTTCATAATACTAGATATTGAAGCTATGTTCTGGTTTTTTATTTGGTTTTCTTACGGTTCATCTACATATTCAGACAAATCATGGGATGCAATGTTCATAGGATTGCACCATTCCAAGATGAAGGTGGGTAGGGGGGCCAGAAATCTGGCTCTTTTCCGTTACTCAGATCTTTCTGCATAGGGAAATCAGGGTGTGGGGTTTTAATCTAACTTTTTTCCTGCAGTGGTATTTCCCCCCAGCTAGAAAGGATAAAATATACTCCGACTCCCCAAAAAACTCAACCCTGATGCAAATGGAGGCAGACAGTACAAAATTGGGAAATCTGTATCACATCGTTTTTCTGCATGTGTAGATCAGCTCTCAATCATCTGTGTGTCCCCTTCTCCTACGATGGGCACCTTTTTATGATGGGCAAATCTTGACCCCCCCCCCAAAAAAAAGATGGTCTAAAATGGATTGGCAAAAATGATAGTGGGTAACATAATTAGTTAAAAGCAATATCTATTCACATTGCATAAAAAAATGTTCAAATTATATTGTTTGTGCTGCTTAGCTGCATTGACCTCATGCATAATCTGAGGAAAGCAGTTACAGGTAGGTAGCCATGTTGGTCTGTCATAGTCAAAACAAAATACAAAATAAGAAAATTCCTTCCAGTAGCACCTTAGAGACCAACTAAGTTTGTTCTTGGTATGAGCTTTCGTGTGCATGCACACTTCTTCAGATACAGAGGAAAGCAGGCATGGTTAATGTATTTTTCTCCCAGGGAGATTCACCTGGCACCCACATTACTTTGTTTTTAGCACCAGGGAAATCTTTTTTATTTTATTTTAGCAGGCTTTAAACAAAGAAACAAAATAGCCGAGAACTGAAATGACGCTTAAGCTGCTTTTGTCCACTGTTGTTGCTGAGGGTTAACCATATCCGTCTGTTTCAGCAAACCCAACAAATGTTACTATGGCTTAAGCCAGGCATCCCCAAACTTCGGCTCTCCAGATGTTTTGGACTACAGTTCCTATCATCCCTGACCACTGGTCCTGTTAGCTAGGGATCATGGGAGTTGTAGGCCAAAACATCTGGAGGGCCGCAGTTTGGGGATGTCTGGCTTAAGCTTTCATGGGTTAGAGCCCACTTCACCAGATGCATCCAGGAAAAGCTAATGCCTTATAAAAAGTTGTTTCTCTTTCTGGTGCCACAAGTCCATTATTGTATTGTAGAATGCATGTAATGGGGGGGGGAGAGATGATGATGATGATGATGATGATGATGATGATGATGATGATATATTATTTATACCCCGCCCATCTGGCTGGGCATCCCCAGCCACTCTGGGCGGCTTCCAACAAAAGATTAAAAATACATTAAAACGCCAGTCATTAAAAACTTCCCTAAACAGGGCTGCCTTCAGATGTCTTCTAAAAGTCAGATAGCTGCTTATTTCCTTGACATCTGATGGGAGGGCGTTCCACAGGGCAGGCGCCACCACCGAGAAGCCCCTCTGCCTGGTTCCCTGTAACTTTGCTTTTCTCGCAGTGAGGGAACCGCCAGAAGGCCTTCGGCGCTGGATCTCAGTGTCCGGGCAGAACAACGGGGGTGGAGACGCTCCTTCAGGTATACTGGACCGAGGCCGTTTAGGGCTTTAAAGGTCAACACCAACACTTTGAATTGTCCCTGTGGAATGCCCTCCCTTCAGATGTCAAAGAGATAAACAACCACCTGACATTCAGAAGACATCTGAAGGCAGCCCTGTTTAAGGAAGCTTTTAATATGTGATATTTTAATGTATTTTTCATTTTTGTTTGAAGCCGCCCAGAGTGGCTGGGGAGACCCATCCAGATGGGTGGGGTACAAATAATAAATTATTATTATCTGTGATTCTATGATTCTACAGTGACTGTTCCCCAGTAGGCATGTCTCCCAAGGATGACTGGGAACCCCAGCAGGGAAAAAGTGTCTGGGAAGAAGAAAAGAAGAAGGCTTTAGCTGATGGTTCCCAAGCTGTGTTTGTTGTGTTTGTGGGACATTTGGATTTAAGCTTTTAAGCAGATAATTAGGCAATAAACTGCTTCCGATAGCCAGTACATTATTCTCTTGAAAGGCTGGAACATCAAGCTACTTGTTTTTTCAGAGCGCTGTTCCTGCTTCTTATTTATGATACCCTTTTTACAATATCATTCCTGTATCAATTTCATGTGAATGCACTGAGGAATGCAAGGATTTTTCTCAAATTCTTTCCCACAAGAAGTTTCAATTTGCTCATCGTCCCCTCTCGGTGTCTGGTTTCGAGACATGATGTGCCGAATTACCTTTAATATCACTTCTGCAGATACAATGCATTAGCAGGGAAAATTAGACACAATTCTTTTATATCTGATGTGCTGCTGTTCGTCGCTCCCTTGTCTTTAGGTTGTCAGAGTCTCAAATTAAAGGCAATTGGAGAAGCTTGCCTGCAATTTAAGAGATTGCTGTTAAGGGGAATGTAATACTTTACATCTTTGTCAGGGAGACAGAGAGGCAGCTGTTGCATGTTCTTATATTTTCAATAGGAAATTTATTATTACTTATTATTATTATTAAAAATATTCTTTCATTGGTTTGTTTATATACCACTTTATGGTCCAAAGACTAAAGTTGTGAACAGATTTATACATCATCAACACCTTTATTGTGATATATAAAAGAAAACAAAAACATACAAACCCTCTGTAAATAAGGAATCCTCATCAGTCATTGTTAGGTAGTCCAGATGTACTGGCTTTAATTTCATAGATCCTAGTCAAATAAAAGGTAAAGGTAAAGGGACCCCTGACCATTTGGTCCAGTCGTGTCTGACTCTGGGGTTGTGGTGCTCATCTCGCTTTATTGGCCGAGAGCCGGCGTACAGCTTCCGGGTCATGTGGCCAGCATGACAAAGCCGCTTCTGGCGAACCAGAGCAGCGCACGGAAACGCCGTTTACCTTCCCGCCAGAGCGGTTCCTATTTACCTACTTGCACTTTGACGTGCTTTCGAACTGCTAGGTGGGCAGGAGCTGGGACCGAGCAACGGGAGCTCACCCTGTCACGGGGATTCAAACTGCCGACCTTCTGATCAGCAAGCCCTAGGCTCTGTGGTTTAACTCACAGCGCCACCTGGGTCCCTAGTCAAATAGTGAGCCATAATTCTGGTGAGTTCAGGGGAGTCATCCCTCAACAAGAGCTGGACCGCAAGTTGTTTGTTGGAGAGGGCCCTGAGCCACATAAAGGATATCGGAGGGCCAAAATCAAAAATGTTAGAAAGAGGGCAATCCAGTAATATGTGGGCCATAGAGTCCGACACATTCTGGCCACAAGGGCAGAGTATGTTCTGGTAGGGAATGCCTTTGAACCTTCTGAATAGCACGGAAGACGGAAAGGCATTTAAACGGGCCAGCATAAATACTCTGCGATATAAAGGTGTGAACAAATCATATATGTTGTTAGGCATCAGTCCATGATGCGGCAGCAGCCCCAAAGAGCCCCAACAGATTTCTACAAAAAGAAAAGTACAACAAATTCAAATATATAACCTGCATTTCATCTAAATCAGTCTTTGTCAACCTTCACTGGCTAGAGGCTGATGGGAAGAGCAGTCAAAAGCAGTTACAGCAAGAGCAGCAATTAAATCTAGTGTTTGCCAAAACAGAAATATTTGTATTGATCTCTCTCTTTTGATTGGAATATACATTGCATAGTATACAATTTGTATTGCCTTTCCATTATTATTTTTATTTTGGCATGCAGCTTTTGCAGCAATATACTAAAATGAAATAATAATAACAAATCCTGATTTTTAGCTAGTAAAATGATAAAAGCACGGGACGTTGCAATTCTAAGTCCCATTTGCTTTCCTATGAAGTTCAGTAGAACTGTGCCAAAATAAATGGGACAAGAATTGCAGCCACTGACATGCACAAAAATTGTAAGTTTTATTCCTCTACTTCTTGGATATGCGCCTTAATATGCTTTCTGATTTCACGTGCCTTGTGTGTTTCTTTCTCCAGGTTTAAACTCCTTGGGGCTAGCTCAAGGCTGTAAGGCCAGGAACTGACCAAGCACTCCTGAGTCCCAAGCTAACATGGTCAGATGAGAGGCTGTCATTTACTATTAACAGACTGGCAAATTTTAAGGTCAGACAAGGCCACAGACATAAATTCAGCCCAATATCCTGTACAACATAGTCCAGCTGATTTCCATTGCGCCTTCAAGGCAATGCATGAAAAGCAGGTTTATAGACCTTCATAGTAATATGGTTGCCACTTTCCCTTAGCTTTGTCAGGGGCATAGGAAGTGGGCAGCGGGGGGGGGCGGTCCACCCCAGGTTCCATCATGGAGGGGGGTGACAAATTATCAAGGAACAATCACTGCCCTACTAGGGTGGTTCATAAAAAACTTTTTTTTAAAAAAAATGCCTGCTCCAAAGGTCTTATCTTACTACACTAGGGATTATATAGCTATATATGAAATTTCATGCATATAAGTTTATATCTTGACCCTCCTCCACGAAAATAGCTGTTTACTTGGCTGTTTTCCTATGTCGTGAAGGCTGTAATTTCAATTCAGTGGAGCACTTACGGTTCCCAACCCTAACCCTGCGGAAAGCCATCTAATTAGACTTTAATTTGATTTTGACATGTTTTAAGGAGGTAATTTAATTATTGTTTGATTTTATATCAATGTTATGTATCTGATCCCGACTTCGGCCGGGGAGGGCGGGATATAAATAAAAGTTTATTTGTACTTATTATTATTCCTTTGTAAGAAAATATGAAATAACGTAAAACCATTTTTGCAGGCAAAAAAAAAAAAAAAATCAATTGTATGTGGGGGTACCACCTGACCTTCCTATGCCTCTGGCTATGGTGGCAGGTGGCTTTTGTAGGATACGACAATGTACTCTCCCCAGGAGACAGAGGACCCAGAATAACTTTTCTTCAGAGCTTTAGGCTGTTTCATGCCTAGATTATGTTGCAAAAAGTGCTCTGCAAATTGTTATTCAGTTCATCCATGAAACTTTCCTCCACCAGGAACCAAGGTCTTATTAGCAGCAGACAGCTCTCTTGGGAGTTTACATTGGGAGCTGTCCTAGGTGCTGACTCTGTCTGGGCTAGCTGGAAGAATCTTGCTATCTGCTACCTACTGCTGGACCATCACCATGTCCTGATCCTGTTTTCACAGCTGCACCACAACAGGATATATAACACTCAAAAAACCACGGCCACGTATAGCAGTAGTTACTAGTTACCTTACTAGTTAAAAAACATTCATATGTTTTAAGAACTGAATGTACATATTTTTATACCTTACAGCATATTTTGTGCTGATGAAGCCGATATGGCGAAACAAGGACTCTAATCCGGGTAACCTTGTCCTTTTTTGATTTGCTGTGTTCTCTCATGCCAACACCACTTACACATCTTTGACTGGCGAGACCACAGCTCCACCGCCAGACCCTACAGTATCTGGAACCATCATCGTGACAACAAAACCCCCTCATTGAGGACTGGCAAAATTACATTATTTATGTTCATCATTAACTCTTTTGACTTTTGGAACCTCCACTAGACACGTGTGGGCTGCACGGGACGTTTTGAATTTTGATTTTACAGCTCTATGATAGCATGTTTATGCATACTTGTATGTTTGGATTTTTGGTTTTGTAATTTAAACTGTACATTTCGTTACTATTGTATATGTTTAGTTGGTTCGTATATTCAATAATTATGTTACGTGGAGACTGATTTATCAGCTGGTCACGTTTTTGTGTGTTTGGCACCACAACAGGATGCATCCTCTCTATGATCAGTTTTGCAATGGAGTAACCAATCCTAACCTCCACTTCAAGACGAATATCCTAGGGCATAGACAAAATGATAAATTTCCATGGAAGAAATCGTCACATTGAAAGCTTACTCGCCCGTATCTTTTGAACAGCTGTTAAATGCTATTACAACCGGCCCCAAGATGATGGAGAAGAAAGGATACATTTCTGGTCAGAAACACTTTGCTTCTTCACATTCTACTTGCCTTGAAAACCAACTGGGATGTCAGGCATGTTCCCAACTCCACAGTCTTGTCATATACACCAGTAGCACAAGGGCAATTTTACTTTGATTGATACAGATAAAAAAAAGACTCCTCCACTATACAAGGGAAACACGATACAGGCAGGCAGAGAAGCAATTGTCATAAGCAAGCCTGTGTTTCCTGGTCAAAGATGAATTTCCAGATCCAAAGGTTCATTTCCTTTTCACTTTGTGACAGAAAAGAGTATTTGACAGGCTTCCAGCTCTTCAGAAGTCCACTGACAACGGCAAAAAAGTGACAGTCCTCAGATCCCAATGTGGCACAACAGGCTACTGTGTTCTTGTTTCGCAAATCAAAGGCAGCTTTCAATGCTCAACCCCCTTTCTTGCACGATCTTATATGGAAACTACCTGTGATTAACCCTTCAGTATAACAGACCTGTTTGCAAGTTTGGTTAATACTATGCTAAAAAAAAAAAACCCAACTCATTGCTATCATTATCATAATCTAAGAAGTAAATAAGGCTGCAATCGTAAGCACATTTACAAGTGAGTAAAATTGCATTAAACACAATGGGGCTTACTTCTGAGTAAATAGGCATAGAATTGCACTGTAAGTGGGTTACTTTGGCCACAGGCTGTAACCAACAATACTAAAATAAAAAGTAAAATCCAAGGTCAAAAGTATTTGCATACGTACATCATATACATATTTGTTCAGAATATAGATGCTTGAGGAATTTGATATTTTCAGCTTCCAATACGGACTGGCCTGCTCTGCACCTCCTGGTATAATGTGCAGATCAGAACTAAGGCTGTAGTCCTAACCCCACAAACTTGGGAGTAATCCCAATGAATTCAGTATGATTTACATCTGTGTAGAAAGGGTTAGGATTGTGTTGTTAAGTGTTTCACTGGCTTTCACACTTCCCAGTTATTAACTCAAAAATGATATATTCAGAAATGTGTATTTTGAGAGAAAATGTATGTAGAAATTAATATTTATGCTCTAGTTAAATGCAAGTTTTCATTTGGATTTTTTAAAATGGAAATTACTATGGTGTCAGGGCTGGACTGTGAGCAGTGACATAGGGAAAGGGAGGAGCTGGGTCCAGAAGGTTTGGAGGGCAAACCAGAAGGCAGGACTAGAGGACAAGTTGGGAGTAAGGCCAGAAATGAGGGACAAGTTAGATCTGAGGCAGACTTTTATGCTTGAGCAAGGCTCAGCTGCAAAAGTAAGTCCTTTATACCCCATCATGCTCAGGAGGAGCCAAAGGTCAGTCTGAGCAGGTGGGGCCAGGGCAGATCTGGAAATGTTCTTCCCTGATAGGCTGTGAAACAGGTTATATGGATCAGTACCTGAAATATGGGAATGGGATGCGGACAAACGCCGGCTCCCTCGGCCAGTAAAGCGAGATGAGTGCCACAACCCCAGAGTCGTCTGTGACTGGACCTAATGGTCAGGGGTCCCTTTACCTTTACCTTTAACCATCTCACAAGGCTGCTGTCAAGATAAAATGAGATAATGTCATGTATGCCACTCTCAGCTTCTTGGATGAAGGGTAGGATAAAATATATTCAATATAAATATATCTAACTGCAGTATCTTCACTTCTTGCTCTTACAAGAAGCCAAGAAGTATTAGTAATGCCTAGAATTGCCCATATCCACCCACATGCTGATTGAGATATTAATTAGTTGTGGGTTGCCATTTTCCCCAGCTGCTGAAATCAAACAGGGTGGGAAATTACTTTATTTTCAGGCAAAATTCCCCAGCTGCATAAGCTATGCACAGTTCTTTTCCATAGGCTGTGTGTGTGTGTGTGTGTGTGTGTGTGTGTGTGTGTGTGTGTGTGTGTGTTTAATGGACTCAAAATCAAAGAATAACTGTGGGGGAAATAGCCAGACCTGTCTAACAACACTGAAGATGGCCATCTGTTCTAGCAGTAGGGATCTCGATCACTGAATTTCTTCCTCCCCTTCAACATAAATAAACATAATATGGAAATTGAACTTTATTGGTTCTGGTAAACAATAGGATTTTAAATGGCCTAAAATTGGATTAACATATTGTTACAGTCGTAAAGTTTGATTTAAACAATTGTGATTTCTTATGAGGGCCTTCACAAAATATCTATTTTACATATGATACAAGCCCCGACTGAGATTTTTTTTAAAGAAAGCTGACATTGCTCAAACATCCCTTTCTTATTAGCCAACAAGAACAATTAGGAAATGTTTCCAGTAACTTTAATCTCTCTGCCTGAATACACATTGTTCATTTTCTTATGTCAACAAATGCATGCTGATACTTTAAAACAGATTTCCATAAGCTAATTTACCTATTTTCCTATCCAGAAGACAGGACTTTCCTGACTGTTAATTCCAGTTGACAGTGAGTGGTTGAGTTGCTTTAGTCCTTGCAAAACAAGGTACTGTGGTGAAGTGATTTATAATGAACTCTATTTAGGGAAGAACTACAATGCTGATAAATTTTGACAACAAAAAAATGCATTATTAATGAAATAATAACATTGGCAGCATCTTGAAAATAAGCTGATTGCAAAGAGTTCATTTTCTTTTTTTGTACCCACCATTCATTTTCTGAGTTTGGAGATTTATCTTCTGGGTGGAGAAGTTGTGATGGAGAAGAATGCTTAATTCATAGTGCTTTTTTGAAATATCGTGCTGTCTTAAATGACGAGCCACGGATGCATTAAAAGGGAGATCCAATAGTTTAAATCAGAGGTTTGTCATTTGCACCCCCATACAATGAGAAAATAACTGGCCAGGCCCTAGTACAGTTAGCTATTTGATGGTTCACAAATTACTAGTCAAATGACTAGTCCAACAAAGATCACATATTGTTAAACAAAATTCAAGCGTTTACGCATTAATTTGCTTGATTGCCTGACTTGGGAGGTTGAGAGAGGTTCATTTCTCCATATTGCCTTCCATCAGTGCTGACCCCATAATTTACCTGTTCTATTATGCAAGTGAGTGTGCATTAAAAATTCTAGGTGAATCTTCAGTTTGGGTGTACTGAATAACTGGGTGGGGGGAGCCCAGTGTTGAAAATTCAGATCCAGGCATTGCTTTAAATCAAGGGCCTTCGTTTTTTATTCAAGGACCCTGGTGCATTTTGTGTTAGCTCTTCCAGTCAGCAGGGGAATAACTTGTAACAGATACTCAATTGATAATAAAAACCATTAAAAATTTCCACAAACTCTAATTTGCATGACAGTGTCTAATTAAAAAAAGTTGTTGTCTCATTAATACTAATATTCCAAACTAGCATTCAAGGAATCTTTAAGAGGGTCATTTTCCACTTCAGCTGATAAATAGTTCTCATACTTCAACAGGGTGCAAAATTTATGCCATTGTATTGTTGGCTTCTTGGACATTAAATATATTAATATTATTATTATTATTATTATTTATTATTATTATTATTATTATTATTATTATAATAAAATAAACTTTATTTAATTTAAAATTTTACAGACTTTGTCAGTTGACAATACAAAAAAGGGGGAAAAAGACACCACAAAATTATAAAACACAGAGAAAAAAAAGAAGAAAGAAAATGTACAATATACAAACATTAGACAAGAAATCATTATGCATTTCCACAACCCTCCCACCTTCAGCTGATAAATATTTCTCATATTTCAATAGGATGCAAAATTTATGCCATTGTACTGTTGGCTTCTTGGACATTAAATATATTATTATTATTATTGTTATTGTTATTATTATTATTGTTATTTATTATTATTATTTGTACCCCGCCCATCTGGGACGCAGGTGGTGCTGTGGGTTAAACCACAGAGCCTAGGGCTTGCCGATCAGAAGGTCGGCGGTTTGAATCCCCACGACGGGGTGAGCTCCCGTTGCTCGGTCCCTGCTCCTGCCCACCTAGCAGTTCGAAAGCATGTCAAAGTGCAAGTAGATAAATAGGTACCGCTCCGGTGGGAAGGTAAACGGCGTTTCCGTGCGCTGCTCTGGTTCACCAGAAGTGGCTTAGTCATGCTGGCCACATGACCCGGAAGCTGTACGCTGGCTCCCTCGGCCAGTAACGCGAGATGAGCGCTGCAACCCCAGAGTCGGACACTACTGGACCTAATGGTCAGGGGGTCCCTTTACCTTTACCATCTGACTGGGTTTCCCCAGCCACTCTGGGTGGCTTCCAACAAATATTAAAATACATTACAAGTCACAAATTAAAAACTTCCCTAACCAGGGCTGCCTTCAGGTATTTTCTAAATGTCAGGTAGATGTTTATCTCTTTGAGCTGTGATGGGAGGGCGTTTCACAGGGTGGGCGCCACTACCGAGAAGGCCCTTATATATAAAAGAAGAAACCTACAGAAAAAATCATTACCCAAATTCACTTCAAATTTTAAGATGAAAATTCCATTGTAACACTGCTTGCACTGCATATACATATATTTTAACAGTCTCTGGGGCCAAGGGACAAATATTCACAAGGCACACAGTTGAAATCAACACTCAGCAGGCATATTAGTTACCTGTAGGTGTGAGTCCTATTATGTATAGCATTGTAATGGTCATACGTAACACAGACAATCAGGGGGGCGGGATTCATGTAGTCCCAAACTTTATTAATTGACCCTCCTTCAATTTATATAACACCATCTGCTGAAATGATGATAAATCAGCCCTACTCAGATTACTTTGTAGTAGGAAGAGGAATGTAGCAAGGATATCACTGATCTCTGATAATGTTCACACTTTGTATAGAGCCCTCAGCAATGGTAATTAGAGGAGATAATGAAATTTGGGGGATTATATCTAGGAAAAGAAAATATAAAATCTCTTTCTTGCACTGACAATGTAGCTGTAACATTTTCTGACCCAACAAAATCATTGCAAACAATCTTTTTAAAGGAGCAATACTATGCAAAAGAATCTGGCGTGAAGCAAGCTGGTGTAAGTTAAGCAGTGCCATATTTACATATAAGCTAAACAAGCTATAGCTTAGGGCCCCACTGTGTTGGGGGCCCCCCCCAAAAAAAATTAAAGAAAAAACCTGGATGTACATTTCCAAAATATAAGATAAAAAAGAAATAAAATAAAACCTACATACAGCAACAGTGTTTTGTGTTGTGTAGGCTCCTATGATGTAAGTAATGGGCCCCGCTTGCTAGCCTGCTCCCTAAAATATCACTGGTTTGCTCATTTCTATATCAATTACTTTGATCAAATACATATTTTGTTATGTGCAAATCAGGGACGTAGGAAGTGGGGGGCGGGCCGCCCCAGGTTCCATCATGGAGGGGGTGACAAATTATCAAGGAACAATTACTGCCCTACTAGGGTGGTTTATAAAAAACTTCTTTTTTTAAAAAAATGCCTGCTCCAAAGGTCTTATCTTACTACACTAGGGATTATATAGCTATATATAAAATTTCATGCATATCAGTTAATATCTTGACCCTCCTCCACAAAAATAGCTGTTTACTTGGCTGTTTTCCTATGTCGTGAAGGCTGAAATTTCAATTCAGTGGAGCACTTACTGTTCCCAACCCTAACCCTGCGGAAAGCCATCTAATTAGACTTTGATTTGATTTTGACATGTTTTTAGGAGGTAATTTAATTATTGTTTGATTTTATATCAATGTTATGTATCTGATGTTAGCCGCCCTGAGCCCGACGTCTGCCGGGGAGGGCGGGATATAAATAAAAGTTTATTTTTACTTATTATTATTCCTTTGTAAGAAAATATGAAATAACGTAAAACCATTTTTGCAGGCAAAAAGAAAAAAAATGTGTGGGGGGGTGACAAGAAATTTTCCACACCGGGTACCACCTGACCTTCCTACGCCTCTGGTGCAAATGGCTTTAGATACCTATTAGGTCCATAAATTACCATATAGCATATATTCAACACAAAAAACAGTGACAATTTGTTGTCGACAAAGGACAGCAGGACATATCAAGGGCCCCATTACCTTCAGTAGCTTAAAAGGTAAAGGGACCCCTGACCATTTGGTCCAGTCGTGTCCGACTCTGGGGTTGCGGCGCTCATCTTACTTTATTGGCCGAGGGAGCCAGCGTACAGCTTCCAGGTCATGTGGCCAGCATGACTAAGCTGCTTCTGGCGAACCAGAGCAACCCACGGAAACGCCAGTTACCTTCCCGCCAGAGCGGTACCTATTTATCTACTTGCACTTTGACATGCTTTCGAACTGCTAGGTGGGCAGAGCAGGAACCGAGCAACGGGAGCTCACCCCGTCGCGGGGATTCGAACTGCCGACCTTCTGATCAGCAAGCCCTAGGCTCTGTGGTTTAACCCACAGCGCCACCCGGGTCCCTCAGTAGCTTAGGGCCTCATCAAACCTAAATCATGCCCTGAAGTTAAGCCAGTGTGAAGTTACACCAAATTCAAATTGTGCTTTGCTGCAGTCTGCTGCTGCCCTTCTTAAGCCTGGCAGAGGGAAAACAAGCCTTTGAAATAGGTTAACGGTTTGGAGGTTGCTGGGTCAAATGGGCAAGCTGAATGGGCTTAGGATGCAGCCTAAGTCTCCCCGTTCTCTAGTCCCACAGTCCCTGAAAACGTTTGAGCGATTTACACTGACCTCAGCTCTGCTAGCTTCTGCTCAGCTGACGGAGTACTGCCTGAGCTCGAATTCATATCTTTGGCTGCATTAGGACTGGGGACATAATGTTGGCTGAACATGAAATCATCTACATCCTATACTGCTCATCTCAGCAGATCTTGGCACATGATTGCCCCCTAAAGGTTTGCAAATCCTGTATTGCTGAGTCTTCAAGTTTTTGCTGTTGTTGACATCAGTCTGTCTCAAGAGACAATGGAGGTGAAGTTGAACCACTGGAGAATCACAGCGCCTGCCATGGCTGCATAGACTGGTAACTCATAACTGCTGAATCCCACATTGTTTTGGCTGCGTAGCAGCACTGAAGTGACCTCCCTGGGGCATAGCTGTCAACTTTCGGATTTGAAAATAAGGGATTTTTTTCCACACTTTCGGATTTGAAAATAAGGGATGTTGCGAGGGCGGTGCAATGGCACCAAGTAGCCTCGCCACCCTGCGCTCCAGAGGCTGCGCGCGAACGGGTGAGCGAAAGAGCGAGCACATAGACGGCAGGCAGGCTGACTGTCTGGTTGGGCATGAGGGTCTGGCTGCACAAGGCATGCAAGCTCCGCCCCCAGTCGGTCTCAGACTCCTTATTGGTAGCCAAGCAACGCAGCTGAGGAGCCTCCCTGGCCGGCAGGGAGGGAGAGGAGCTGCTTCCTTTGAAATCCGGGAAATTTAAGGGATATCAACAATCCGGGATAGCAGTGGGAAACAGCATTGGAATAAGGGAGTTTCCCGCAAAAAAAAGGGAGGGTTGACAGCTATGCCCTGGGGCACAGGCCTGGACGATGTGGTGTATGGAGGTCCTGGGCTGCCCAGATGACAAGACTCACATCATATCATATCATATCATATCATATCATATCATATCATATCATATCATCTCATATCTCATATCTCATATCTCATATCTCATATCTCATATCTCATATCTCATATCTCATATCTCATATCTCATATCTCATATCATATCATATCATCAGCCTCACTAATATGGCCCAAAGGAAAGCAGAACAATACATTTGGCACCAGCTTGGGTGAAGGAGCTATCGGAAGGAGGCGTACAAGACGCCATCCAACCATCCCCAAGTATAAAATTAATTAAACCTGAATTGTGAGGCCATTGTCTGATAAATTCCTAGAAGGATTCTGTTAATAAATTCTGTAATACTATGTGAAAGTCTAGACTTAAATATATTTCAAGTATATGGATAATGAACTCCTGTAGTCAATTTATCCTTGCACAATGAATGATGTCCTCCACTCCTGTGCACGCCTTAAATCTGTTCTGGGTGTTCCACCAACCCTCCAGAGCAGATTTGGAGGTAGTGTAGGACACACATGGGGGGGGACGGACCCCTTGCAATAGCGCTAATCCTTGCATTAGCCAGAAATGTAGTTGGATACTCCCAGAGTAATAATTTGGAGACCCTCCAAAATTCTAGTAATAAAATGCGTAGAAGAAGCAATGGCAAGATTTGATCTCTTCCTTCTTTCAAAACAGATGAATGGTACCATTGCACCTTCTTTAACAAGGGCTATACTGGTGCGCTGGGTGGCGCTGTGGTCTAAACCACAGAGCCTAGGGCTTGCCGATCAGAAGGTTGGCGGTTTGAATCCCCGCAACGGGGTGAGCTCCTGTTGCTCGGTCCCAGCTCCTGCCAACCTAGCAGTTCGAAAGCACGTCAAAGTGCAAGTAGATAAATAGGTGGGAAGGTAAATGGCGTTTCCATGCACTGCTCTGGTTTCGCCAGAAGCGGCTTAGTCATGCTGGCCACATCACCCGGAAGCTGTACACCGGCTCCCTCGGCCAATAAAGCAAGATGAGCGGCACAACCCCAGAGTCGGTCACGACTGGACCTAACAATCAGGGGTACATTTACCTTTACCTTTATACTGTATATACACAGCTATGCCCCAGCTACTCTGCATGAGTTACCTTCCATAATCTTTTCTAACAAGTTTTTTGTACTGTCCTCTGCTGTGTTAATTATATTCTTATTATAAAATATATACAATTAATGAAAATTAACACTGCACCATGTTCCGGCATCCTATTCAGTTGCTTTTATTTAATTTCCTGAAAATATTGATGCCAACAGGCAAATTAACATGCCTTTATGGGCTTCCTTTATAAAGACTAGTTTACTATCATTACGGAGTTTAATATTAATTATCCTCTATACTTCATTGGATTTACTGAAGTGCTTTGCTGGATGGCCTCCAACCACTAACAGGGAAATGAAATTAAACAGAAAGGTTCGGCTATATTTAAGAGTATTGTGTAAGTATTTTAGAGCCGACTTATAATTAAAAAGGTTGTAAACTAACACAAAGAGTGCAAGTGTCGTGGCTCAACTGTGGCTCTTCAACTCACCATGTCACCGGGAATTGATCATATATCACAAGCAACTTAATCAAATAGAAGATCTTAATAAATGCAGGATGTTGAGCAAAGATTTATAGATCCTAAAACAGTAATAAATGAGTGCAGTCATATCTATAATATTCTGTTTTATAGTCCGAGAAACAAATGCCCTGGCTTGGAGAAGAGGAAGTACTCATTAATTGCATGAAAAATATTTGAAGAGGGAACAAACAGGCGTACTGCTTCTAGGTCTTTCATCTGCCTCCATTTTCCTTATATGCAAGGGAGAGCCTTTGGGATCACTGGGGGGGGGGCAGAGAGAAGGAGGGAAGGTCAGAGCAAAGGCATCAGGAGAACCAGCCTGCAGTTACTTGACTTCAGGACCAGAAAAGGTCCGGACTTGGACTTAGAGTGGCCATTTACACTTTTCCAAAGAGGAGGAAATACACTGTGGGAAAAGGCACTGATTTGCATAAAATTTGCATATACTAATTGATGTGCATGCCTTTATAAATATTTATCATCATGTAAATAGAAATAATATACACCAGAACTTCAGGAATGGAGTTGCGAAGGTGGGAAGCGAGCTTAGCATTTGTATGGGGTAAGGAGGGGAAAAACTCTAGGAAGTCTCCTAGCCAAAGCAAACAAGATGAATTTTAACAGGGAGAAATGTAAAGTACTACACTTGGGCAAAAAAAATGAAAGGCACAAATACAGGATGGGTGACACCTGGCTTGAGAGCAGTACATGTGAAAAGGATCTAGGAGTCTTGGTAGACCACAAACTTGACATGAGTCAACAGTGTGATGCAGCAGCTAAAAAAGCCAATGCAATTCTGGGCTGCATCAATAGGAGTATAGCATCTAGATCAAGGGAAGTAATAGTACCACTCTGGTCAGACCTCACCTGGAATACTGTGTCCAGTTCTGGGCACCACAGTTCAAGAAGGATACTGACAAGCTGGAACGTGTCCAGAGGAGGGCAACCAAAATGGTCAAAGGCCTGGAAACGATGCCTTATGAGGAACGGCTTAGGGAGCTGGGTATGTTTAGCCTGGAGAAGAGAAGGTTAAGGGGTGATATGATAGCCATGTTCAAATATATAAAAGGATGTCATATGGAGGAAGGAGAAAAGTTGTTTTCTGCTGCTCCTGAGAAGAGGACACGGAGCAATGGATTCAAACTACAAGAAAGAAGATTCCACCTAAACATTAGAAAGAACTTCCTGACAGTAAGAGCTGTTTGACAGTGGAATTTGCTGCCAAGGAGTGTGGTGGAGTCTCCTTCTCTGGAGGTCTTTAAGCAGAGGCTTGACAGCCACCTGTCAGGAATGCTTTGATGGTGTTTCCTGCTTGGCAGGGGGTTGGACTGGATGGCCCTTGTGGTCTCTTCCAACTCTATGATTCTATGAAGTTAATGTGGGGGGAAATGGCAGTGGAGTTGGCACATGGTGCAGCCAGGGGGACAGCCCTAAGTTGAGTATTACTGGAACTACACAGGCAGAAGTACAGTGGTACCTCGGGTTACAGACACTTCAGGTTACACACGCTTCAGGTTACAGACTCCGCTAACCCAGAAATAGTACCTCGGGTTAAGAACTTTGCTTCAGGATGAGAACAGAAATCGTGCGGCGGCGGTGCGGTGGTAGCAGGAGGCCCGGTTAACTAAAGTGGTACCTCACATTAAGAACAGTTTCAGGTTAAGAACAGACCTCCAGAACGAATTAATTTCTTAACCCGAGGTACCACTGTACCTCATTTCTGTTTCCGTGCGCTGCTCTGGTTTGCCAGAAGCTGCTTTGTCATGCTGGCCACATGACCCGGAAGCTGTACGCCAGCTCCCTCAGCCAATAATGCGAGATAAGCGCCGCAACCCCAGAGTCGGTCACGGCTGGACCTAATGGTCAGGGGTCCCTTTACCTTTACCTTTACCACTGCACTAGATAGCATTAATTGAGCATAGGTGCAACAATGTCTTTCAGGTAACTTAGCCAAGCAAACCTCAGTCCCTGTCAGGCCTCAATAGGGTATGTTGGGGGGAGTTAAGTTTTATTTACTATGATATTTGATTGGTTCAAATGATTCAAGCTAACTGTTTTCAATTCTGCTTTTCCTTCCTCTATAAGGCTCCCTATCCCATTGTAAATATGCTTGGATTGGCGGCAAGGTGGGGCGGGGGGGAGGAATAATTTGCTCCCAGAGTCAATAATGCGGTTTACAACTTGTCTCAGGTTTCTCAGAGATGGTTTGTGCCAGAGTACGTTAATATATTTGGATCCTGGCCCCTGTTCATGCTTGTTCTATTGGCAGAAAAGTTACAACATAATTTAGGAGCCATTCAACTACATCCAAACCATATTTTTAAAAAATGTCAAGCAGAACAACATTTTCAGTAGCTCCCAGGAATATCCTGTGGTAGAACATGAAAAAACAAGCATTTTCATTTGCAGATAAGGTTACAGTATGCCTATCTTCCAATGTACATGAACAGAGAACAAATTAGCACTTGCCAGTTGTGGCTGGCAGGCAAAAGTTCAAAGTTTATTAAGTTCAGGACAGACTGTTCATTTGGCTTAGGGATGAAAGCTGGGGAAATGGTTTCGTTTGGAAATCCAAACAGCGCAGCCTCAAATTCAACTTGGTTAGTTGGTCAGGGTTGGGGCATGTAGCTTGGAACATTCGCTGCATTGAACAAAAACATTTTTTTTTAATGCAGTGAAGGATTCTTCCCAATGAGCCATGAAGACGGTGAAATGGGGAGGGGAGGGAGAAGGTGAGAGGAGCCCCTCTAACATATGCAGATAAATTATGGGTGACGACAGATGTAAAATTAAAAGAGGGCTCATGGTGGGTTCTTCCCAGATTTGCAATTATGGAACTGACAGAAGAGCATGCCAGGGAAACGAATGATGCTTCCAGCTGCTAGCCGTGCCTCTTCCCACCCTCCTCCTCCTCTGACTGGAGAAATTTGACAAGCCACCCGGCATGCAAAGGCCTAACATGGAAAGAGGCTGCACTGCTTCCATCTCAGGTAACCAGCTGTGGTCCACGTGGTTCTCCATCTGGAGAACTAGAGGGCCAAGGGATAAAGGGAGTTGGCGATTCAAGAGGTGGACTTGGTTCAACCTTTGATTCTCTGCTTTGCTCTTATAGTTTCGTTGGGAAATCAGGATTGTAGTGTAACTGAAAAATGCTTTGCGAGTCTTCTTTTTATCTTATGTCTGTCTCAGAGAACAGGTACCTGTAGCCATCCAGATGTTGTTGGATTACACCTCCCATATTCTCTGAGCATTGCTCATGTTGACAGTGGCTTATGGGAGCTGGAGTTCAACAACATCTGGAGGATCACAGGTTCAGCATCCCTGTATAATAGAGGTAAAGGTAAAGGGACCCCTGACCATTAGGTCCAGTCATGACTGACTCTGGGGTTGCGGAGCTCATCTTGCTTTATTGGCCGAGGGAGCCGGCGTACAGGTTCCAGGTCATGTGGCCAGCATGACAATGCTGCTTCTGGCGAACCAGAGCAGCGCACGGAAACGCCGTTTACTTTCCCGCTGCAGTGATACCTATTTATCTACTTGCACTTTGACGTGCTTTTGAACTGCTAGGTTGGCAGGAGCAGGGACCGAGCAACAGGAGCTCAGCCCGTTGCGGGGATTCGAACTGCCGGCCTTCTGATCTGCAAGCCCTAGGCTCTGTGGTTTAACCCACAGCGCCAGAGACCTATACAATTGCAAGGAAGTCAAAATATGGTCAACTACTCCCTGAATGTTTTAACAGCAATGACAACTGCACATAGAAAAGACGGAAGTTTAGGACATAGCCTGCTTCCTGATGATATGCTACCTTCCCATGAGCAGGTATATTGTGAAATGAGAAACATTAGGTTCTCCTCCTGCCGTGCGAAATGATGCCATCCTATACACTGAATAGCATGTGGTTTAACTGCATATGAAGATTGGCCCGGTGCATTCGTGAGAGGAAACAAAAGCCTCTGGATTAGACAGTGTGATGGCCTGGGATTCAGACTCAGATACTGAACCTGAGGGATCCCAGCCTGCACAGGATTCCCCACCTCCAAAACCAGCAGAGCCAGGGCTAGGGCCTGAGTCTGAAGGGTCCTCACCTGTGCTAGATCCTCAGGTGCAGGTATCTGCTGAGTCTGCTCTGGCTCCTGATGGGATGGAGGACCCATTGCCTGCAGGTGCTCCACTCCCAGCCCTGTCAGGGGAAGCTGAGGTTGCCTCTGGGTCCGGTAACCCTCCAGCCTCTCCTGAGCTGCAGAGGCTCAGGGCAGAGAGGCAAAGGGAACTGAGTTCCCGCAGGAGGAGTGCTCACCTCCAAGCCAGGAGAGGCGAGTCACCCGAGGATCGGGGCCGCCCTATGCCTCGGGGCAGATAAAAGCCGGCCAGCCCCAGCCCCAAGTTGCAGGAGCAACATTGTTGGATACCAGTTCCTGCTTGAAACCTGTCCTGTCTTCCTGCCTGAGCTCCTGACCCTACCTGGTTCCCTGCTTGCCTACCTGTTCCTGACTTCGCCTGACTCCCTGCCCTGCACCCAGCTTCAGTAGTTACGGACTGCCTTTACGTTACCCCTCTGACCACGGACCGGATTTGGACCTTGCCTTTCGGATACCCCATGGGACCAGCACAGACAGCCAAGTTCTTTCCTAGACATCTTTCTGAAATAGGCTGCCATTTTCCCCACTGATATGTGAATATTCAGCAAAATGTGATATTATTAAAGACAATGGAGGGTATATGATAAATTTTCAAAGGCATGTAGAATTGTGTGTGTGTCTTTTATATAGTCTGCTCTGTATTCATTACAGATTGCTTGAGGTTATAACTGTTCCTGGGCTATATGCTTGGTTTATTTTCTTGGTTTATTCACTTTGCAAAGCGCCAGAGACCTGAGACAGTCTCCAGTGCCTTACCTCCAAGTCTCCTGCACCATGAAGTCTCCTGACTTGCAGACTGAAAGGCGTAACCCAAAGATCTAACCCCAAATTGCCAAGCAAGGCATTCCTGCTCTCACCATCCAGTCAAGTGACTCAAGTCACTGTCTCTGACCTGGAAGTTGCCTCACAAATATGCCTTAGCCAGGATAAGTGAGAAATGAGTGGTATACCATCACACTGCAAAGGGCTACAGAAATGTTGAATAAAGCCCACCATATTATTTGTCATTTTGTGTGTGTGTGTGTGTTTGTTTTTTAGTTAGCAACTGCATGTGCACAGTTCCTGAAATATAAATGCACATCACTTAGAAGAATAATCTCACCTTGTGTTTGGGCATAGCCCAAAAATAGGAAACACATCACCAAATGAGGTAAAAGCGGGCACAGTCTTGCACAAAATCTGCAAACTAATTTATGCAATTCACATAATCTAGACATTGAAGCAGCAGTTACAGTAGCAGTGTGAGAGAGTGTGTGGAGAGCCAGTGTGGTGTAGTGGTTAAGAGCGGTAGACTTGTAATCTGGGGAACCGGGTACGCGTCTCCGCTCCTCCACATGCAGCTGCTGGGTGACCTTGGGCTAGTCACACTTCTTTGAAGTCTCTCAGCCCCACTCACCTCACAGAGTGTTTGTTGTGGGGGAGGAAGGGAAAGGAGAATGTTAGCCACTTTGAGACTCCTTTGGGTAGTGATAAAGCGGGATATCAAATCCAAACTCTTCTTCTCCTCTGCATCATTGTTACAGGTTAGCGATTTCTCCCCTAAAAAAAGGTCAACAACTTTGGCTTCCCCCCTTCCCCAAAAAGCTGAATAAAAGTTAATTTGGGGGCGCTGGGATGATCTTTGCACCCTGGCAGTGCATGTGCTAAAGGTGGCCCTGTAGACAATACTGAACTAGATGGACCAAGGGTTCAGGTTGCATTCAGATGTGAGGTTTGTTGTGTTAGTTTTACTGATTATAATGCTAGCACTTCCGTCCCGATTGCTAAAGTTCCTGTTACACTGAAGTACCTGATGTGGTTTTTTGATCAATATACACCACCATGTCTCCTAATTTTTTTAATGGCGCAAAAGAACTGAATGGTGGGATACTTCGCTAGGTTTCCTCACATGGATGGTGTCAGTATGATCATGAAAACTGTGGGGAAATTATAACACAAAACTCCCGCTGACTTTTCCGAGTTAAAGAGTATACAAACTTTTCTTTTCTGGAAACAGTTAACATGGAAATGAACACTAACCGTCTTCTAGATTCCAGGAGTGGCTTTTATGTCATGTGAAAGACCATCTAAAATATGATAATAAAAGGTAGGGAAACATCAGGAATGTGGAATAATGTGCCACCTGAATGCAGCCTCTGTATAAGGCAGCTTGCCATGTTCTTAGGAGGAAGAATACAGAAGTGGATGCAGGCGTAAGAAATCTGTGGCCATCTCAGTAGAAGAGTTTGGATTTGATATCCCGCTTTATCACTACCCGAAGGAGTCTCAAAGCGGCTAACATTCTCCTTTCCCTTCCTCCCCCACAACAAACACTCTGTGAGGTGAGTGGGGCTGAGAGACTTCAGAGAAGTGTGACTAGCCCAAGGTCACCCAGCAGCTGCATGTAGAGGAGCGGAGACGCGAACCCGGTTCCCCAGATTACGAGTCTACCGCTCTTAACCACTACACCACACTGGCTCTCAGTAACGTTAGGGTCACTATATTTCAAAAAGTAAAAACCAGGACACCCCCAAAATTGAAACGCCAAAAAACCACGATTTTTGGATTGACTTGCCTAAGATCCAGGACAAAGTGCCACCTTTCGGAAATCTCCACTGGACGTCAATTCTGCCTTTGAAATCCCAGTGATGTCCAGAAAAATCCAGACGTATGGCAGCCCTAATTACTGTAACGTGTGCTTAGCTATCAGCATAGTTATAATAAGGGTGAGAGCTATTGGTGGCTATGCTAAAGGCTTTATGGGAAAGGTGGGCTTTGAGAAGGAATTTGAAGGAAATATGAGAGGGTTTAGAAAAAGGTATGCTAGCGAAAAAGGTATGCTATACTTTGGCCACCTCATGAGAAGAGAAGACTCCCTAGAAAAGACCCTGATGTTGGGAAAGATTGAGGGCACAAGGAGAAGGGGACGACAGAGGACGAGATGGTTGGACAGTGTTCTTGAAGCTACCAACATGAGTCTGACCAAACTGCGGGAGGCAGTGGAAGACAGGAGTGCCTGGCGTGCTCTGGTCCATGGGGTCACGAAGAATCGGACACGACTGAACGACTGAACAACAACAACAACAACATGCTAGCGACGACACAGAAGCTAGGCGATTGGCACTCTCCAAGGCCAGTTCAAACTGAACTGTGATACAAACCAGCTGAGAAGGTTTATCAGGGCTTGTTGAGGAAGAAAAAAATGATACGTTCAAACTGAACATTGGTGATGGAGCTTCCAAGCCGGCTTCACTGCTCTAAAAAGGTTGCTTATTTTTTAAGCATCTTTTTCCAGTGCACTTTCCTCACAAGGAATCTAGCTCTTGGAAAGACTTGCCCTTGGAGTGGGAAGTACAGAAATTTCTATCCGCAGCATTGTTAATGTGTCTCTGTACAGGAGATGGAACCTTTTCAACACTGTTGATCAAAATAAATGTTCCAATTGACCTAGTTAGAGAGAAGAGATATTGCTAAGCA